>JAHWFP010110247.1:0-16326 GCA_023313725.1 Lithobius niger
CGGGCAACAGGCGTTGAATTCAATAAATTTAAGAAATTTGATTGTTTTGAGCATGGGAAAAGCCAAGTTAGTGAATTTAGCATGTATACTGGAGGTAAGTATTTTGCAGATAGTAAGAAACGTGTCCGGTAAAATTCGAAGCAACTGTTGCATTAAGCTCCGGTAGTGGTGATGGGAAAAGATTACTTTAAATTATGATTATAATAAAAGGTTAAATATACCAGCTTAGTTTAGGTGAATGCTATAACGCATTTAAGTGAAGTTTAACATTATTTGCAGCCGCAGATAACCAGTTTTTGATGGAAGTAAATTTCTCAAATACATCCAAAATCGTCACCAAAAATATACTTAAGAAATATCAAACAAAGTGTGTTTCTGTACAATCAAATGAGGTTGTACCTTTGCAAAGGAAGCCCATCCTACACAACACTAAGCTAGTGTGTGTGGCTTTTTGCCGAAAAGAAAAATATTTACAATTTTTTGAAAAGTTGCATAATGGAGGCTGGCGCTTGCGTGCATTACGGCTCGGTTTGGTGAAGTTTTCAAACTGGGGTTGTGGCTGAACAGAGATAAAATTTGGAGATCCGTTCCCGTGGAATTAAAGATAAAGTTCTTGTCTATTAAGGGTTGAAAGTTTCAGCCGATTCAGTGGTCAAGTCTGCGTGTAGGAGACAGTCAATTTGGTTATAAGACGGTCCTGTAAGGTTCAAGAGAGGAATTCGGCGATTAGAGAACTTTTTGAGAGCTAAGGATTCAAGTGCACGAAGATGAGCTTCCTGTTTAGTGTTGGAATGTAGGAGGATGGAAGAGTTGCTCCAGTCGATCCTGTGCTTGAATCTCTTGTGGTGTAGTGTTATACCATTTAGCTTCTCTCCTCGTCGGTTTGCTCCCGCGTGTTCTTTAATTCTTTCCTGGAGCGTGCGCTTTGCCTCTCCTATATAGACTGCATCGCATTTCAGGCAAGAGACAGAATAGACAACCTTGGTGTGGGAGCCAGAAAGTGGGAGACAGAAAGTGTAGATTGTATCGTAGAGATAAGTGGTGAGACACGCCAGAGAGGGATTTAAATCCGGAGTAAACAACATCAACATCGTGTAGGTTAGGTCAAACTTCGTTTTTTTGTGCAGACTTCCGAAGAAGGAGAACGGACAATTCTCCAAAAATTTAAGTAGACTTATGATATTTTAGAAAGATTCTAAATTATCGTACTGGTGGTGAAGTGTTATTATATTTTTAAGAATTTTCTCGTCCTAATTCTAGTCTATCTGTGGCATGTTAATACCAATAACTGTCAGTTTCAGTTTCATGTTAGGCTGACACATACACACTCTACGCCATGTTGGATTTTAACTCAAAAAGGCGCACCAGCTAAAACTCGAAAAACAGCAATTCTGCAGCATAGTTCTGCCAACTAGCGATTGAAAAGTGAACTAATATGACCAACAAAACGCTTGGCAAAAAAAATGGGGCACCAGTACAATTTTAGGATCCAAAGGGTTAAACTATTCCATGCTTTATAATTTCACAACTTACTTGTTTAAAGGCTTGAAGGACTTCTTGTCGTTGACTGAAGTGGCGGAAAAGCAGCATCAATGCACCGGATACAAGTGGCGGGTAATCATGCATTGTTAAATGTAAGAGAACTCTTAGGAAAGTTCGACCCCCTTGACCATCCAAATCGAGATCGGCACATTCCTCACTAAAAAAAAATGGGTCATACATTCCACTTATTCTACCAAAAAGCTCTAAAGAAAATGAAGTAACTGTTTACCTTCCGCCAAATATTCCTTCGGCTTGAGCTCCAATTGACTCTAAATCAATACCTACAGGAATTTTTTTCAATCAGTGTGAGAAAACGTATAAAAAGTAAAGCAGTTAAAAAACTTAAAAAAAAAAGCAGTTACCAAAAAGTTCTAACACAGGCATTTTGAGAAACTACAACTAGAATTTCAAACCAAGTAATACTATACTAGTAGTTCAGTGAACAATAGACCTGGCCTCCTAAAAAAATTATCGTTCAGCGATATTTCAAAGAATATGCCCAACAAATTTCAGATTTTGTCTTGAAAAATTTATTGGGATCTTTCATAGGGAAAATTTTACTTGAAATATTATCCGTAACCAGTTTCTGTTCACTCTGATGATCAATTTCAAAGTTACAATACAAAATTCGTTTTTATTGGAACAGTTTTCAACGTTTTCAGTGTTCAGTTTTTACAAAACCTGAACAGGATTTCTTAGTATCTGTAAAATACTTACCTTATAGATCGACATCACTGCTGTTTTACTTTGTTGTTTGGGGAAAATACAACAAAAATACGCAACACTAAAAAAGTCTGTAAATCTCAGGCGAATTTTCGGTGGCCAATTTTCTGACACCTTCATCAGGCTAAGCCTAGAGTTCTATTCACAACAGCAACTACAAACGTCAACGAAAAAACAAATTGAATTTAGCGATTTTCTCAGTGGGTATTGGCTCCTAAAAAGCAGCACTAGCTGTTGGAGGTAGTGCCCTCTTCTTGTGATGTTGTGAGGAATGGTTTCCACTGGATATTGAGTTGGTGTATCAAGTCTGGGGTGGCAAACTGCATAATTTTTGGGTATACAGGTGCTTGCTCATTCAGCAGAGGGATTTTGTTTTCTTTGCAGTGTAAAATAGAAAGGGATTCCAGTGCTCGCAGATGATCTTCTTTTCCAGAGTTGGAATGCAGAAGCACTTTCGTGCTTTCCCAGTTTATGCTGTGTTGGGTCTTAACACTGTGTGCTTCTATGGCACTTTTCTTCAGGTCTGCGTTGGCTGTTGCTTGCATATGCTCCGATCGTTTACAAACTCTGCGTTTTGTTTCTCCCACGTACCCCCTTGGGCAGTCTTTGCAGGGGACCCAGTAGACGGCCGACCTGGTGGTAGGTAGCTGCACTGGGTCATCAGCTGCTGCTTGTTTTGTTGCAATGGAAGCAGGTTGGGGTACTAGGTTTGGCACATTTCTCTTTGATCGAGTGTTGTAGCAATGAGTCGTGTCAAGGTCTGGTTGCAAAGACATCATGGTTGTGGTTGCCGCTGCAGCCTCAGCATTTAAGGTGTCATGAGGTTCCCCCGGGTATCCACTATTCTAGCCATTTTGGTGCACTTTCATTTTATTCAGAATCTTCTTGATGTTGGGAGGATTCTTGAACCAGCATTCAATATCAAGCTTGCCCAGGGCCGCTCTGGCCAGTTCTCCACGATTGGGAATGTACGTCACAATTTCGTGTGGTCGGTCAACTTTGGGGGGTTTGGTCTTTTCTTCAAGAGGTTCTTTCCACTGTAATGCTCTCTTGATGGCGAGATTGATTTTCTTGGCGGGGTATCCCAGTTTGAGGTATTTCGTCTTAGCTTTCTCGAAGTAGTAGTCTCCAGTGTCACCTGACATTAGCCGGCTTCGAATGCGGCACATTTCCCCCTGGAGAATGGCTAGCAGCTGGGATTTCGGATGACCAGAGCTTAAGTCTATACCGCGTTCGGTCTGGGTCGGTTTTTCGTAAGGGGACCATAGCAGTTCTCCTTCTTCCCTTCTGAGGAGTGTGTCCAGGAAGGGCAGTTTCCCATCAATTTCCGATTCGGAGGTAAAGTCGAGGTCGTGTTTCCACTCGTTCAAAGTACTCTCAATTGCTATTCCCTCTTTGGATGAGACGACAGCAAATGTGTCATCCATGAACCTCTCCCAAACTTTTATGTGAGGGTGGCTGTGGAGTACGTGGGCATCAAGGAATTGGAGCACAATCTCTGCGATCAGTGGGGATGCGCTGTACCCCATCGGGGTGCCAGCGATTTGTTGGAATGTCTGACCTTCGAATTGAACATAGATGTTCATCAGAAGAGCTTTCAGCAGATTTCTATCAAGTTGATAATCTTTCTGTCGGACTTTGACTTTTGCCGCTGCGATGTGATCGCTCTGTTTCCCAGTTTGACTCGCAGGCTCATCATGGAGAAATTCGATGAGGTAGCGGTGAAAGTCATAAGTCCGACAGAACTGTTTTTGCAATGTTCCTAACTTCTGCAAAATTTTTTTTAAACCGTCAAACAAAGCACTCATTACGTTAATCAGTCAAAAAACACTTTTCTAGTTAAAGGATTTCTTATTGATTAGCCTACTGCTGCATTTCGAAAAATGATTTGCAAAATTTTGCAATACTTGTGAAACCAGTATGTAGTCCATGCATTTGTTTTAGATTAAAATTATTGAATTTTGCTTGCATTAAAAAAAAATCAAAATCACAATAGGTCTTTCATTTACAGCTTTTTTAAATTTCTTTCGTATCGTTTTGTATTGCGCACAGTATAACAAAGACTGAAAGCAAAAAAGAAAGGAACGAAACCAACATAAAAAAAAGCTGTATTTATTTTTTTTTCATTTTATTAATAAAACTGTCTCGACTCTTGCAACTTGGAAGTCAGCTTTGGTTTATCATGCTATTATTTCTTGCTAGTTTTTGATGCCGTCATTAAACCGTCTTACTTTTCGAATTTAACCCCTTGGCGTCACTTCAAAACCGTTTCTAAAACTCCCGATGCACCCTCGATTCAAAGCCCCGTTAGCAAAGAAAATCCGCCATTGCATACAACGGGCAGGTGTAATTCCGACTGAATTAGGTACTGTGGCACGCCTATTTTGGATTTATTTAATTTAATATCTCTTAATTACCGCTATTGATGTTTTTGTTGGCCGTGTCGTCAAAATTGATGTGAAATTGATTTTGTTTGCTAAAACTAGACCTTGGTTCAAGCTGTCTTAACTCAACAACGCAACAAACGGCCGCCATCTTGGTTGCGTTGGAAAGCTGGGCTTCCCCGGTTGGCACGTGTATAGCACGTGATCACTCATCGCGGCGGGGGCCAGTCGCAAGTGACGTCACTTGAAGCGAGTCAAGGTCACAGCGATGGAGCTAGCAGGTGCGTGTCTATTGGCGGACAGCCGGCTGGGAGTGGGAAAGTGATGGTGGCCGTAAACGGATTGTTTTCAACGATAGCGAATCTAGACACACGCTAGTGTGTCGCGCTAAGTTAGGCAACAATCCTCAGAACAAAGATCACATCAATTCAATTGTCGAGGTTGTAAACCATTGTAGTGTGGCGCCATAACGTCAGTGTCTTATATCTTGGAGCATAGTTGGGCACATTTCAGGTACTTGGGGAAAAATAATAATGCGGTACAAAAGCTTAAATTGTGTTGAAATCAAGAGCAATGACTCACCTGACAAAAATTAACTCGCGCAGGAATGCCAGGTAAGCTGCTTTCAATGCAAAATCTGACCCTCAATAACGTTGAAAACGTGTAGCTAGCTAGCTACAGTTAAACCTCGTTATAACAATACCTCTTACAACAATAAACCTGTTATAACAGTGCTGTTTTTGAGTCTCTTCAACCAATAATGCATGCAAAAGTGATTATTTACAACGTTAAACCTGATATAACACTATGTTTCCAAACTCCCATGGACTATCGCTGTAAAGAGGTTTCACTGTAGCTAGCTAATTCTAGTCCGCTCATCCCCATGTTAATTTCCATAGGGTGATTATTCATCGATACCGAGATAACGGGAAGGCTTCCAGCTATGAAATTGGACAAAAGGCTGCAGTACGATACGAACTGCGTACCTTTTATGGTTTGGAGCCTAGGGGTGTAACGAGGATGGCGTGGGATGGCGCGTAAGTATGAAAATATTGTTATAACCATTGTTAGTATTGTCGGCATCGTCTCTCATTAGACAGCCAAAGTTCGGACTATGACAACATGTATACTGACGTGCGTGCCTAGACACACACTAGTGTGCCACGATAAATCTAAACAACGTTGCCAAAGAAATTGTATTCACGTCCAACTCACGAAAAATAAACCAAATCTCAAAACAAAGCAAAATAAACAAGGCCAAAAACTGGTGAAGAGGCTACCAAGTTGAGAGTGGTTCGGCCCTTCAAAGGAGTGATATCAACACACCAAAAAACTAACGAAATAAAAACAAATTACAACAAAATTAAACCCAAACCAAAAACCTATAAAGAGGTGACCAAGTTCAGAATGGTTCGGCCTATAGGCAAAAGGTAGTAGCAAATTGTTGAAAACCAATTTCTTGTTGATGTGCCACTTTATTACACATCTGCACGGTTGTGGAGTTGAGTCTAATACACAATTTAAAAAAAAGGACTGATATCATATCAAAAACCAAAACTGGTAAAAGGGGCCGCCAAGTTCCGAATGGTTCGGCCCTTCAAAGGAGTGATCTCAACACATCAAAACATTCGCCAACCTAATCGCACCGAATAATACTTTGGACGTTAAATGAAAACTTGAACAACGCTACCGAAAGTAGCATTGCTCTAGTTTTCATTTAATATTCGAACTATTAAGCGGTGGGATTAACTTGGGAAATGTTTTGGTGTGTTGATATCACTCCTTTGAAGGGGCGAACCATTCGGAACTTGGCGGACCTTTTTACCAGTTTTGGTTTTTGATATGATATAAATTAGAAAATAAAACAACCTTAAACTACTTCAACGGTATTAAAAACTTTAAAAAAGGATTTCGGAAGCTGTAAACAACGCTGTAATGGAAGAATAACCAAAGGACGATCGTTTCAAGGTCTCCCATGTACTGCAACGATAAGTGAATATTTTCGTAATCGTATTTACGTAGTCGAACTTCTACTTTTTTTTTTAGTTATGAAAACCTAATAGTAATACGATTATCACAAGAATATTTTTGTGCAATAATTTACACTATAATTTTTACATCTGCAATTTTTTATAACCGTAGATCGCTTAGTTATTTTACTAAGATTTATTTTACCGAGGCATGCAACATGTTTACGGCGACATGTTTTGGTTGTGTTGCAACCGGTATCCGGCTCAATATAATTGCCGGATCCGGATATATCCGGACTCGGTCGATCCCTACACGATACCTAAGCCCATAAAGATCAAAGTTCTAGGCCCTATTGTCAACCAGGATAAAAAAGGATGCAATGCCCTATCCGAGCTTTTAGACACAACCTCAAAAGGACTCAGGTTCCCTCAACGAGACAAGCCAACGCAGAGAGATCAGTCCCTCCAACTCCACTCTTCTTGCAAGTTGACAAATCCCAGTCGCCGTTACGCCTTTCAAATTAGAGAAATGGATCTGCGAGGTTATTAAACGTGCCTACAATCTCAGTCCTAACCAGCTTAATCTCCCCAGCGAGGTACGGACCCACGAATTGTCGGCTCTTGATTCTTCCGGGACGTTTGGGAGCGGGACCCCTTTGGGTTAAGTTGTACGCGTGTGTGCCTGGAATCACAAGAACACTGTCTATTTCACACTATCTTCACGATACCAGTGCTATGAGTAGCGGCAAGGGAGTTAAAGATCACCCAGTGACTGGAAGTAGAGTTAACCTATGACTTAAGTTTCCTTGTAAACAGTGGAGAGTTTGTGCATGGCCAAAGGTTGTCAATGTTGTGAACTATCTCCGAATGGGGGGCGTCAACCCGATCGCGCTTTTTACACAGTAGGGGATGCCTCTCAGGAAAGAACTTTCTCTAAATTGTAGAATATTTCATCCCAAATGAACTACAAGCAGTGGTTTATGCGCAATGGAAAAAGACTTTCTCTTAATGGGAGAGTCTAACTCACGGGTTTCGAGAAGCACACAGCAAACTACTGCGCAACCCAGTTTCTGTGCACAGTGAATTTTCTTTTGATGCCAATCAAAGGCTTTTATGCAGTTGATAGACAGTCATTTCTAGTGAACTTCAAGAAAGAATGAAGCCTTCGCAAAGGTGGGTACTTCCTCCTAAATTTAAGTGTTATGATAACCTAGAATGTTTATTATGGTCCAATGGGTTCTAGTTGACTCCGCCTCCGGTGGGACAAAGTCAGCACTGACACTAGTGAAGAAAGTATTTTGCAGATAGTAAGAAACATGATTTTAACCCTGCTAACAAATTAGTTTTTACTATCCTAAAATACTTACCTTCAGTAGAATCCACCCGCCACCCCGCTGTTGCTGAAGCCATTGGATTTTAAGCGATAAGTGACAAACTGAGCGGCTGCATGAACACGTCATTCTAAAGCTTTGCAACTAGCCTTTAGAAGTTACATGCCACCATTTCAAATTTTTATTAACTAGTATAAATATCAAGTAAATACATGGTTCAGTCATATTTCGAAGAATATTCCTGTTAAATTCCAATTCGGGTTCATTTTTTTTACTGAATTTGACTTGGAAACATGTCAAAACCTGTTCAAAAAATTAGAAAAATAGGACCCACTTTATCTGAATCAGGGTTGAATTTTGGATCCAGAAAAGTGGTCCTTATTTGCAAATTTTCAAAAACTGTTTCGAAAACTTAGCAAAAAATGTGGACTTAGAAAATATGATTCTATTGGGTTTTTTATGAACCACCCTGTATAAGCAACAGCGCTGGTTGCTATGGCAATGGGGAAAAGAGGAAGCTTTCCTGTTCGTCTGAGTCCCATCACCGGCCGGTGGCTACACAGGCGCAGCGTAGCTTACAGGCATTGCACTTGTTATTAACTAAAATGTTCCATAATGGAACAAAAACAAGAAAATAACGGAGAGAAAACACTCCATAAAGAAGTTAAAATGGAGCGAAAATACCTCCATATCCACCACAATATAAACCTGAAAAACCTGGGTTTTGGGCTCTGCCAATGAAATGATTCCAGTGGAAGTGGATGAAAGTGCTATTCATGTGGAGACTATGGACATTATACCCGGGCTTATCCGATGTCAGGAGATTTGTCGATTATCGACTGTGTGGGGAGATGCAGCACGTGGTTATGATCAATCGCCTATGATATGCACTAACTCCTCACAACTAAAATTAGTTACCACGATTAGTTACATCATTGTAACTGCACAAGTCAATACTAGGGTACAAACACTTTACCTTACAGAGAGACTTTAAAGGCACGGACGGAGAACAAATAACAGCCTAGCAGACAATTCAGGGATGAAGTAGAAAGTTTTGGTCAGAACACTGAACACCGGGAAAAAAATACCCCAGCCATCTTTTTTGTGCTGTAACCAGGCCAAGCAGGTAAGTAAGTAACAATACAGAAATAATAATAAAGAATCTTAGGAGTACAACAATACTACACACACAAATAATGGGGGAGTGTTATGTTGAAAGTGAAACAATGAGCATTGTTGAAGAATAAAATGGGAAAATAAATACATGGTGGCAAAATTGTTTAAAGGGAATAACCCTGAACACATAGGTGCTTAAAAGACGCAGAGACTCCCGTGACATCCAGACAAGCAAGTCCAGACTCCGAACTGCACCACATCGGATCAATCTTCAAGAGGAAGACGCAATTTCCAAGCGCAAGCAGTATTTGTAGAGGCGTTAACAATTTCTGCAAAAGTCACAATGGACTCTCGACACAGCTGCTACGCACCATTTTTTTAACATGAGAGAATGGTTAACGAACTACAAAGATGTGAACATTCGGCCAGCCGCACTTGCCGAAAGAACGTCAAGAATTTGTGGTATAGGTGTCGTCAGACTTATTGTTACCGTTCATGGAACAGAAATCCAGGTAACATTACTGAATATGATGTTTGCCCCAAACATGAGATGGAACTTGATTTCTGGTATTAAGATTTATCAGAAAAAACACACATTATCCACAGACGACTTAGCTCTCGAGGCAAGCTATTTTCAAGGAGAACCTTGTATGAAAGGGCCTTTCGAAGGACAATTTTTCATACTAAGAGGAGAGCTGATTCTGGAAGATCCCTCAAGCAACGTTGCATAACATGCTAAAGATGTCTCAAGTGGTACTCAAAGAACAGAGTCATAATTTACCATGACCAACAAGCGATCACCCTATTCTTTCTGTTCACCCTATTGCAGCACAGAAAGAAGTAGAAGCTTAAGGACAGCGAACACACACTAATTTGAGGCACAAGCGCCTAGGTCACATTATCTTTCAAGCCCTTGGTTAAAGATGAAAAAGTCAACAGGTATTTCATCACTATCAAAAGATACGCCAATATATGAAGCATGTAAACTATGGAAATCGAATCGAGCAAAACACGTGTCTCTGAATAAGCGAAGCACCAAAGCACTGTTAGATTTGGTTCAGGCAGACATATGGGCCCCATCAACGAAAACTCCAACGAATCCGTACAGATACAAGCATGGAATTTTGTGCCAGTTATTTCAGGGACGAATTAATCCGTCTACGCATAAAGGCAGAGAGGACTAACATCTACAGCCCTTAAATGATAAGAGTAGCTGAAAGACTTAACGGGACATGTTGAATACAGTCAAAACTTGACTGATTTCTGCCAAGTTATCAGGAGAATGGTGGGCAGAATTTATCTCACCGCAGCTCATGTGAAGAACAGAGTTGCACATTCCGGTATCAATGGAAACATACCTGATGGTTTATACTTTAACAGACAACCAAGCATAAGCTATTAAGAGAAGCATTGGATCAGTGTGTTTCATTCACGATGAAAGACATCCCCGCACCAAGCTACAGCACAGAGCAAAATTAGGCATGCTAGTTGGTTATGCTTTCCTGATGAAGGAATGAAGATACGTGAAACACAGAGCATCAGATTCGACTTGAAGCGATCGGCACAGACGCATTGCAAAATGCGAAGAAAGAAGAATTCACCTTTGAAGAAGAAACCTTTGTCCTGCCTTATAAATCTAGAGGAAGCTTTATGGGAAGAAGAACTCCTGAATCTACGGTTGGCAAAGAAACCATGTTCAGAAGAGAGCTAACGAAGCTTCAATGAGTAGACAGCCTGCTGAAGATACAAGTAGGAACCCAGCACCAGGATGGGAACTTGAAGTAGCCATCTGTCAAACAGGGATTGAAGCTGGAAGATGTGATATTAATTACTGTCACCAAGGAGGTCCAAGACATAGTTCACTGATGTTGACAAATTTTGTGTTAAGCAGCAACTACCACTTCATTTGAACAGTTTCGATTTTAGGGCAAAAAAAAAACAGTTGTTTTACAGAAGCGCCAGCAACTCCAATAATCGTGCACGTACATTTTTTTTTATGAATTTGCTTCCCTTTCGAAACAAATAGGGTACACGAGATGTAACAACAATAGACAAAAACATCTGTTGTGCAAAGCTTGCGACACTGACAATAGTTAGGCAAAATCAATTAGGAAAAAAAGAGCTTGATTTGAGCAAAAAAGGAAAATGTACGCCAAGATAAGATTGTATGTCAACCTAGCAGCATGTACCAGCTAAATTTTGGTATAAAAAATAAAAATAAAAGCCGCCGTCTGCATTTTGCTTTTGAGTGATAAACTCCCGTAAAACAAGGTACTTTTTTTTGCCTATCTTAGTACGAAGAATAGACTATCGGCTCAAGGTGATGTCGAAATCCAAAGATGGCTGTCAAGAACAGAAGCCAAAACCCTGCCATCTTGGACACATAAAGTAGGCACAACACTACCTTACACTTTAACTTTAACTAATTGGCATTAAATCGCCCCTTCCGGGCATTACAAAATGCAATACAAAACAAAACATAGCTACAAAACACAATACCATAGGCTAACAAAAACCATCAACAACAACAACAATCACTAAAGGGGAAAATAAAAAAATAAAAAAAATTACAAAAATACAATGGACAGTACGCTTATTCAAAGAAGTATACAAGTTGTGGTGCTTCAGCGAAGTGCTTATCAAAAGCATTTTTGAAGGTGTTGGTGCTTGAGGTAAGTACAACGGTCTCCGGGAGGGCGTTCCAAATGGGAACAATCTGGGCAAAAAAGGTGTGACGCGCCGACTCGTGTCGATGGTAATTGACAGCGAGTTTCAGCGGATGACTGCGCGTTTGTGCCCGGGTATTGATCTGGAAGTGGGAGCGAAGAACTGGTCCTCCGTAGCCCTGTTGCAAAATCTTGTAAAGGGTGATAGTGGCACCACGAACGAATCTCCACCATAGTGAAGGCAGTTTAAGAGTATGCAGGCGTCTCTGATACGGGATATCTGCTAAGTTTGAGACACACTTGGTGGCACGTCTTTGCACACGCTCGAGCGCACGGAGATCCTTTTTGTAGAATGGGCGCCACAGATCCGTGGCATACTCGAGGATAGGCCGGACGAGGGCAAGGAACAGTTTCATATAAACATCCGGATGGTGCGAAGAAATAGTGCTGCTGATCGTGAGGGAGACAGTGTTGGCCTTTTTGATGGTAGAGGCAACGTGATCCGAAAAATTGAGGTTGCTGTCGATGGTAACCCCCAGGTCCGTAGTTTGATTTACGGAAGGAAGCTGGGATGTTTCCCAAAAGTAGTCCCTTTCGGGGTTGCACCTTCCCAAATGCATCACAACCGTTTTCTCGGGGTGCATTGAGAGTTTCCAGGTAGCGCACCATTCAAACATCTTGTTTAAATCGTGCTGAAGGTCAGTGAATTCATTCCCAGTGTTGAGAATAGCATGAGTTTTGGAATCGTCAGCAAACATGTTCGCGAAACAAGACGAGGAGTTTCCCAAAGTCATTAAAATAAAGCAGAAACAGTAGTGGTCCCAAGACCGAACCCTGTATAGTACCGCTGGTAACAGGTATAGCTCTCGAACGATGCCCGTTAACCGCCACAAACTGTGTCCTATTGGTTAAGCATTGTTCGATCCAGGACAGGATTGACATTCCAAAGCAGACGACATCATTTACGCACCTCTCAAAACAGCGAAAACCAGTTTACAATTTTCACAAATTTAATCGCAAATTTCACAAATTTCACAAATTTCACAAATTTCACAAATTTTATCAAATTTTATCAAATGCCTTAATATAATCCATGTAGATAGCGTCAACTGGGACATTGTCGTCAAGAGTGATAAAGACGTCAGAATAAAATTCGAGAAGATTGGTAACAGTAGATCGATTCGGTCGGAAACCACGTTGCCCGTCATTCAGTAGACCTTCGCTAGTCGTATAGGTGAAAATGTGCTGGTAGATAATTGACTCGAGCACTTTACCCAGATGCGCGGTGACACTAATTGAACAATAATTGCTAGGATCATGTCTGGAGCCCTTCTTGAAAAGAGGCGTAATTATCGCAGTGCGCCATTCCTGTGGGACGAAGCCTGTGTTTACAAAGTTTTGGAACATCTTGATAAGAAAAGGAATCAGTTTATCTTGGTGATGCACAAGGAACCCGGAGGGGATGCCATCAGGACCAGTTGCAGAAGATGGTTTGAGCCTTCTAAACGCAGAGGTCACCGTACTAGCATTAACGATAAGAGGTGGAATACACTTGTTATGTATGGGCAGCACAGGAAGGCTCACGGCAGAAGCATCAAGAGTGAGAAAATTTTCGGCAAACGTGTCACAGAGCAAGTTTGCCATTTCACCAAGTTCAGATTTCAACTGCAGTTCCGAGTCGCGCAGGGGACCAATACTGGGGGCAGATTTCTGTGCAGATTTAGCGTACTGGAAAAATGGCTTAGGAGAATTCTTAACAGCGGCTGCCATGCGGAGACTCGAAGTTACCTTTTTCCCAGCGCAGTCTATTCTTGAGATTTTCATTCAACTCGTCATGGCGAGAAAGGTAAAGGGGGTTCCCAGAAAGCCTATACTGTGACCACAGCCTATTTCGATGCTTTAAAGCCTTGAAAGTCAGAGGGGTGAGCCACTTTGGGGAGCAAGAATGGGGGGCAAGGCGAGTGTAGCTGCTCTTTTGCAGATAATCGAGAGTCTCAGTGGTGAAGCCATCCCACATGGTGGCCACATCAGAATGCGAGGTGTAAGTTGGCAAGATGTGTTGAGTGTAATTAAAACGTGTACTGGCTTTACAAATAGCGGGACGATAGAACGACAGACGCACCAGAAGGATATCGTGATCGCTGAGCCCAAGTTTTCCAATGTGATCAATGATTCGACCAAGTCGGGATCAGAGCAAAGCACGAGGTCCAGCATGGAGTCACCCCTGGTAGGCCTACACACAAGCTGAGAAAGGTTTTTGGCGAGCATACATTCCAGAAAGGGTTCGTCAGAGCCTCCCAATTAATGCCGCGAAAGTTGAAATCACCCGTGATGAAGATATTACCCTTTGGCAACAGATCGAGGAGGTCAAACATCTTTTGATTGTTGGCTTTGGTCGAATTAGGCCACCTGTACACAGTGCCAAACACGAAAGGATGGGTACCAATTTTAAGGGTAATCCATGAAGAGCTTTCGAAATCTTGCTCAGTCAGAACCGTGGACACGGAAAGAGTGTTCTTGGCATAGATAGCAGTGCCTCCAATGTGATGCAGCTGTTTGTCATTACGAGCAAGGAGCAACCAGTTCATAGCCCGGGAAGGCTGGTGGGCAGAAAGTGGCGGAGAACCAGGTCTCAGTGACAGCGAAGAGATCAGGATGGTAAATGGAAAGCAGGGCAACGGTTTCGTCATACTTATTTCCTAAACTAAAATTGGGGTCAACCGTGGACCAACGCGACCAGAGCTCAAGGACTAATCACCGAACTACTTACGAATTAAGATATTCCTCCGCTTTGTTTACGTCTTCTTGGCTTAGCTTAGGCTAGCGGCCAAACGTAAGGGAAAACAACTTGCAATATTTTTAGACTCGAATAATGTTGTTTTTTATCATTAGTGATAATAAATATGGAAGGGGAAAATGGCCAAGTGGGGGAGGGGGGGACGGTTGCACTTTACTTTTTAAGTGTTTAATTACTTTTCAAAACCTTAAAAGCAAGGAAATTGGACTTTTGAGTGATTTTGGTAGCAAGAACTTACAATAGTTTAAAATTCGGACTAATTTTTTTTACAGGCTATTAATAACCAGGATGAGCAACGGAGGGGGAGGGGCTTTGGTTTTAACATTTTACGTATTTTTTACGTTAGTTTCGTCCTTTCTTTTTTTTTTTGTTAGGTTTCTTTCTCTTTTATTTTGCTTTCGTTCATTGTTATAATCTGCGCTATACAAATAAGAACGAAAGCAAAATAAAAGGGAATGAAAGCAAAAAAAAAAAAGAACGAAACCAAAAAAAAAAAAACTGTATTAGTTTATTAAGACCTTAATAAAAAAAAAAGGAAAGTGGTCTCTTTAGTGAATCTGGAGACAACAATTTTCAATCATTTTGGAATCAGATTAGGCTATTTTTTGTTGTAACAGGTGGTTAATAATAAAGGAGGGGAAGTAGGGAGGGGGTGTTGGGTTTTGGTTTTTAATATTTTATTAGTTTATTGAAAAAAAAAACAAAAAAAACCAAGGAACTTGGTCTCTTTCCTGAATTTGGTGGCCCTGAAAAGGGCCGTTTTTTCAGCAGACTGTAATAAATGTGTTTATTCAGCAATATCTTCAATTCCACTCAAAGCAGTCACTTTCCTCTTCCATACTTGAATCTTCGTCACTTGATCCATTAACAGTAAATTGAAGTTTCTCAACAATAATATCAGACAAGCCGTCTGATTTCCACATCAGCTCTTCGTCTTTCTTCACGTGGTTGACGCAGTTGGTCCATTTTTCAGCAGTTGCTTGCGAAAATGCTATTGGCATCAATTGTTGAATTTCATTCATTTTAAATGATCGATTTTCAGCTGCAATACATCCTTTAACGATGCTCCACACCATTTCAATGGGATTAAGTTCGCAGTGGTATGGAGGAATTCTTAACACAGTATGGCCATGCATTAAGGGAATGGTGTCAATCTTGTACTTGTCATATTGCTTCTTCACTCCATCAACTAACTCCATTAATTCTTTCTTGAGCATGGATTCATCCCAAGCAATCGATTTTTCAGTCAACCAAGCTCGCATTTCGTCTTTCAATGTTGACATGGTCGGAATTTTCTCCAGTTTGACAGAGTGATACGGAGCGTTGTCCATGACAATGCAACTGTTTGGTTTAATGTTGGGCAAAAGTTGATCAGTAAACCATTTTTCGAATCGCTTCCCATCCATTTCTTCATGGTAGTCCCCTGTTCCTTTTTTTGCTGCAAATACAAGCTCAGCACCAGGCACAAAACCATCTTCGTTTCCTGCATGTAGTACTATTAAACGACCACCCTTTCCACTCGGTGCCTTTAAACCTGTCGTTAATCCTTCTAAAAACGCTTGCTTGCTACTTTTTACAGTTGAATCTTGCCATACTTTTGATTTGGTGTGGCCAGCATTCACCCAAGTTTCATCCAGAAAATAAATTGTTCGTTTTGAATCTCGATGTTGTCTAATTGCCGGTAGATACCGTCTGCGCCACAACACGATGTCATCCCGTTCAATAAGTAACGAATTTCGGCTGCGTTTGCGAAACACAAAATTTAAATCTTTCAACATGCCTCTCATGGACGTCATT
>JAHWFP010110248.1:0-11755 GCA_023313725.1 Lithobius niger
CATCGTCAGAGAAACGGGTTTCTGCTCGTCGGTTTCAATTTCTAATTTTTCGCAGATGTATCGTTTAAGATTTTTCATCGCGGTTTGAGATTCGGGGGTCGACGGAGAAATCCATCCCTTACATCTGGAATCTTTGTTCAAAATGGGAGAACCTATTCCTTTTAAATCCTCGAATTCTACGGAAGGAGATAAGACGTACTTTACTCCATTTTTTAAATTTGTCGCATTTTCCGTCTTAACTTCTAGAGAATTTGATTGCAACAGACTCGAAAGCTTTCCATACCAGGTAGAATGAGACATTTCTTATTCCTTTTGTTTATATATAAAAAAAAAGAGTCGTCAAAATGCCGGTTAATAAATTTGGACAGTCTTTGAAACGAACGCAAAGAGATGTGAAAGGGGTTCCGGGTATAGGATTTATATTAGACCTGAACCATGATTACGACATGCAGAATAAGCGACTGACTAAAGTCGGAGCTGCTACAGAACCCGAAGATGTCGTAATTTATTCCCAATTTACCGAATTAGAAAACGAAGTAAAAAAATTTAAAGCCGACGTAGGATTGAAGAAAGATGCGGATGGACATTTTAACGCTGACAAGAAACGTATTAAAGATCTCGAAACTCCCTCGCAATCTAAGGATGCAGCGACTAAGGATTACGTCGATTCAAAAACTGTATCGGACATGCGAATGAATCGCTTAACTAATCTAGCTGCTGGTGTAGATCCCGAAGATGCGGTGACTTATTCTCAGTTGATAGATGTAAAAAATTTAAAAACTACATTGGAGGAAAGTGCCGATGGGCAACTCGACGCGAAAGATAGACGAATCAAGGATCTGGCATCCCCCGCACAATCTAAAGATGCGGCGAATAAAGAATACGTCGACGCGAAGCTTGTCGTTATAAACGAAGTGGAGACCAAACTCGGTTACGCTTTAAAGGAAGGTCCTGATGGACTGCTCGATGCAAAAAATAAACGAATCAAGGACCTCGCATCCCCCGCACAATCTAAGGATGCCGCAAATAAAGAATACGTTGATACGAAGCTTCTCGGTATAAACGAATTAGAAACCAAACTCGACAATGCCTTGATTATGGACTCTCGCGAAATATTCGACGCAAAAAATAAACGAATCGGTAACCTCATGAACCCCGAAAAACCTTCGGAAGCTGTTACTAGAGAATTTCTGTTCGAGACTATTAGAGACGGGTACCGCATAGATAGACTTCACTCGGCGTTGAACGAGGATGAGGGTGAGCGTTTGGTACTCGATGCAACACGGAGACGAATCAAGAATCTCGCATCACCAGCACAATCTAAGGATGCCGCGAATAAAGAATACGTCGACGCGAAGCTTCTCGGTATAAACGAATTAGAAACCAAACTTGATAATGCCTTGATCATGGACTCTCACGGCATATTCGACGCTAAAAATAAACGAATCAGTAACCTGGCGAGCCCCGAAAGCCCTTCGGAAGCTGTTAATAGAGACTATTTCTTCGAGGTTATTAGAGATGCCTACGAAATAGACAAACTTCAAACGGCGTTGAACGAGGACGAGGATGGGGTACTCGATGCAAAAAATAGACGAATCAAATTTACGCTCCCTCCAACCGTGGAACACGACGTGGCTACTAAGGGTTACGTCGATAGTCGAATGGTTACTTTAAACGTAGAAAAAAAACTCCCACCAGACACGGAGGAAGCCAAGAATCATTTTGACAACGTCGGTTTTGTGATGGAAAGATATATAAATCCACGTATCGACTGTATAGTTACTTTTCGCGGAACTAGTCCTTATCCTAAAGGTCACTTTTTTACGTGTAACAATAATTATCCTCGCCAATACTACTTATCAACATCCGGTTGGTATATCCTGGGAATGAATATAGGAAGTAGCGGAGACTATATAAGTAGTTCAAATCCTCCAGATATAAAGATTCGGTGTTTAATAACTCATTTTTTTGATTTATCGGAAAGTGTACCCGAAAACAAAGGATTTCAAGTTTATCTCGATTTCGAGAGATTTCTCCAACCATCAAATCTAAGTATAACTGAAATACCGATCATCGTGAACAATGGTAACGTGATTTATATAATGGCTGATACAGCAAGCACGGAGGATAAAGATTACCAGATAGATATATACCTAACCAAGACTCGTTGTATACCATGGTCAAAGCAGAGACCTACCGATCCATACGAAGAAAAATGGGGTTAAAGAGCTAACCGTCTTAAAATATCTTCGTAATCAAATCCCTTGCACGAGAAACTTAGAAAAAATAAACAGAAATGACCGCACAATGTTTGATTAAAATTTTGCACCCTGTCGTAATTGTATTTAACGGGACCCAAATACTCCGAAATGGATGTCGGTGGTTCGAGGTTCCCGAAACTGTCGAAATAACAGGGTATGTCAGTAACTGTCGAGTAAGCCACCCAATGACTTCCATTTCCATCGTGAAAATTTTCGAGATTAACAATGCCGCATTCGCCACGAGGTTTAGGATTTAACGGCAGACGATCCTTGCTAAAAGTACCTCTGTATTTAGGAATTTTCAAAACTTTGACTAATCTGTTTAAATCGAGATTCGTTAACGGTTTAGTAAAATCGATCAGACCTTCACTGGCCTTAGAAAGAGCCCTCTGCCACGATTCGCTTTTTTTTTCTTTTTACGTTTCAACCCCGAACCCTCCATCTTCTTGTTATGTCTCACCATTTCTTCCATTACCTTAGCATCGTTCTGGCTCTTTTTAACTGCAGCGGCGATACCGGCGGCACCTCCGGCTAGACCACCTACACCGGCTAAGATGGGTCCCAGCAATGCCAACAAGGGTAAAAACCCACCTCGTTTCGCGATCTTTTTTCTTTTTACCCCGCTCCATTTTTTTCCGATTTTACTTGTTTTCGTTTTTTGTTTCACCATCTCTCTTTTTTTAATAAATCACTTCGACTTTGCCTTTATCCAATTTCAAACTCATTTTTCTATCGCCGATCAACAGCGCGTGGCACGTCGTGTTAGCTGGAACCGCGGCGTTAAATTTCAACTTTACTTGCACGTCGACTATGCCGGACTGAAGTCTCTCCGATTGCTTGGAACAGTCCAAAACTACTAGAGGATAAGTCTTTTTAAACTGCACAGAATCGATACACAAGTCCCCGACATCGTACAAAGCGCGTCTAAACTCTTGAGCCATTCTATACAGGATCGAGTATTCTCC
This sequence comes from Lithobius niger, assembly GCA_023313725.1. NCBI lineage: Eukaryota > Metazoa > Arthropoda > Chilopoda > Lithobiomorpha > Lithobiidae > Lithobius > Lithobius niger. The sequence continues at coordinate 3,227 of JAHWFP010110248.1, forward strand.
TGTAGCGTAATTTACGTTCAAGTCCAAGAACGGGTAACGTTCGGAATTTAAAGTTACGTGAGCATCTTGAAGACTGCAGTGATCGAATACGGCTGGATTTTTAGTTTGCGCATCTTTTCTATTAGTCTGAAGAGCTAGAATAACCCACCTCGGTTTTTCAACGGCTGAAGTAGTAAGCACGCGCCATGTGAAACTAGTGCTCTGAGGAAGTTCGCAACTATCGTAATGCCAGTGCCTAAAACCCAAGTCCACGTTCATCCCACCTTCTATGTAACTAAAAAGCCTGAGTTTTTGCTCGTCAGATGTGGTTACGTGGGGTACGTGCCACGAAACGCTACTCAATTCGACTTTCCCAACGGCTGTTGCAGCTGCCCTGAATACAGCGTCTTCATTGCTCGCCCTAGACAACGTTAGGACATGCTTGGCACCGTACAGCACCTTGTCATAATTTTCGAAAAATCCCATGCAGTGTTTTAAGGGAATGGCGAATGAGAAGCTTCCTTTAGGAGTCGTTTCCTTCACGATGATGGAATGCCGTAATTTGAATCCGATGTTATCGTTTAAACTGGCCGCGGAAGATTCTGCCGCATCTAACGCCCAGCAGTTCCCCAGCAACGACACTTGATCGGTCGAACCATACGTAAGGAGACCTTTCATGAGAGTCCCATAACCGGGGTAATTTAACTCGTCCACTAGCTTATCCCCCAAGTGATATTTAATGCTGGAAAACAGGTACATGGAACCATTATTGATGAGAGACACTACGTCCGCATCGGCAAAACTAGAACCGTCGGCATTCAGTAACCTGCCTTTAATCAGAAGATAACTATTCGCGACGTGTAGGAACAAATCCTGGTTTTCGATTACGATTCTAATTTCCGAATTGACGTTGTTTAGATTGGTTCCTACTATCGGATTATATTCATGAAATGCGTAGCTCTCCACGGAAGAATCTTGTTGTAAAGATTCGTTTATATCGAGGTAATGTTCCGTTAAACTCATCTTCTCGCTCTCGTTATAAATTTGATGAATGCTGCGTTTTTTCCCCTTAATTGATTATTATCTACGACGAATCCTTTTCCAATTATTCTTTTTTTTCTTTCGAATACTAACATTCTTTTTTTAATACGTACAAAATTATTTTTTAGACCTCAGATGAAGTCTGACGGTAAGGGTTTCCCCGTTTAAATTTATCATTTCATTATCTTGAGAAGTTAACCAAATACGAATATTACGAATCTTGTCGGTAGTTACGGGAAGGTAAATTAAATTTTGAGGGGAAATTATCATCTTATAACCCGGTGGCACTCCCGGATAAAAAGCGTATATGCAAGGTTGAGTGTCGTCATTCACGTAGGAAGACCCGATTATGTTGGTATGAACGAAAATTGTATTGAGCCCCATTATATCCACGGATTTTTGACCTTGCTGAGTTTTAGTATAAGTTCCCTGAAGGAATCCTAGAACAGTTCCTAAATTATTATCCCCCAGAAACGAAACGCCGTAGAGCGGATTATTTATAACCAAATTTGTTTTTAAAGTATTATGGTTCGGTTCTAAAATGATAGCATTTTTTTCGTGACCACTTCCTTCCAAAGTAGACTGTATAAAATTATTCAAGTCCGAAATTTCGTAAGCGCCGGGAACGACGCGCACCTCGATCCAATTCGCTCCACCGTCGATGGTGTACAAAAATTCGTTATTGTCAGCGTGCACGTTGAAAATACTGTAGTACGTATCCAAGGAGACGAGCGCCATTTCATACTCTTTTTTAGGGTCTAGGTATATGGGCGTTTTTAAATTGCAGCTCAGTTCGTCACCTATTCCCGTTAAAATTATTGAACTGGAATCCATGCTTTTTCTTTTTTTGTTATTTATTTTTTAATAATGAAAAAAGGTACTGAAAGACACTTTCCCCACCATCCTCCAGATCGATGAAAATGAAGAAAATTACCGAAAGGCACTTTCCCACCATCCTCCAGATTGATGAAAACGTAAATAGGATAGCAAATGGCACTTTCCTACCATCCTTCAGATTGATGAAAAACAGGACCCCCACTTTTCCTTACCCACCGGAAGTGACACCCCCATTTTTGATCTCATGACTGGGAATATGTATGTTTGTGACCTAAAAAAGGTAGAAAAAGGCATCCTCTCCAAAATAACAAAAAAACGAAAAAAGGTCACCTTCCTCCAGATTGACAAAAAACCGGAAGTGACGACCCCACTTTTCATCATGTGAACTGAAGTGCATCATTACCCCACACTGATCACATGACCGGAAGTGACATCATAGGAGGAAGCAAAAAGTACTTTCCCACCCTTCTTCAGATCGACGAAAGCTGGAAAACAGATAGTAAAAAGCACTTTTCCACCCTTCTCCAGATTGACGAAAAAAATGGAAGAGACACCCCCACTTTTCATCATGTGATCTGAAGTGCATCAATACCCCCACTTTGATCACGTGACCGGAAGTGACATCATAGGAGGAAGCAAAAAGTACTTTCCCACCGTCCTCCACATCGACGAAAGCCGGAAAACAGATAGTAAAATGCACTTTTCCACCATCCTCCAGATTGACGAAAAATGGAACCCCCACTTTTCAACAGATGATCGGAAGTGCATCATTACCCCCACTTTTATCACGTGACCGGAAGTGGGGGGTATATATGTGTAACCGAATATCGTATTTTACCACTACTTCTGTATTCATACTTGGTGTGTAATGGTGCGGTGGACAGCTACCGTAGTGCAGTTTTGCAGCTAAGGCAGACTTTCGACTGATCATGCCATTTCGGAGTTACGGAGCCCCGAATGACCAGTTTCATTGTTTTACATTATTTTTAATCTGCCTGCTAGCCTGCTGAACAAAAGGTTGCGAGTTCGATTCAAGCATCGACTATGGGTTATTAGTTTGAGACAGGTAGGAAGTATGGCTAACACTATACTATCCGCCAGGAAAGAAGACTTTCCTTATATGGTCATTTTATGACTACTAATCTTTCATGGAAAAAAGTGCGCCTTGCCTCTATACTCTGTAACTGCGTCGTCAAGGCAACGCTATTAGACCAACAACAATGGCGTCGCTTTCCGATCAAATTCGTGTCAACAAAAAAGAAAGTTCGTGTCAACAAGTCAAGCTAGGGGTGTTATTTGGAACGTTTTTCAGTATTTCACGAGTCACGGAGAATCTATTTCTATTTGTATTACTAAGAATTACTTGCATGTCAAATTTCAAGCTTTTTGCTCGATGTGCATGATTAGCCCAAATTATGGCCCTAGCAGCTTTAGTATATAAGCACAAGCATAGATTAGAAAGTTAACTAGATATTCCGTCGTACTTCTTCCCGTCCTACGCGGAGCTCTGGCGGTAGTTGCGGCTACTAATATATCTGCTAATGCTTTTGCCTTCGAAGCAGCAGAAGGCAATGCATTAGCAGAGGTGTTAGTAGCCGCAACTACCGCCAGAGCTCCGCGTAGGACGGGAAGAAGTAAGACGGTATATCTAGTTAACTTTCTAATCTATGGCACAAGTTGGCTGCTTAGCCGTGGCGGATATCTGCAAGGTAAACGACGCAGCCGGCATGCACAATGCATACCCCTGTTTTGAAACGCGTTGGACTTCTTTCTTGGCGGAGACTATAGGCAGGTATAAATTAACTGTTAATGATATACAGGGTGGGCAGAAAGGACGGAACACCCCAGGCAATTCCAGCTGATTGATACTAGAGCAGTGAAACCTTGCATGGTATGAAGGTGAATAGGGGCCCCACGAATCATGTATTTAACACTGACCTTGACATAGTCTTTCAAGGTCATCGAACATCTAACTTTTAAACCATGCTTTGCAGAACCTACGTTTAAATTTGAAACTTGTAGACATGGGCAAGGCATGACCAATGCAAAACATGGAACGAAAATCGGATCATTCGTTTACGAGTTATGGGTATTACAAGCATTAGCTTGACTGGCTTCCCTGCCAAACAGTTTGAGAAAAAACGTAAAGTGGTCGTCAATAACGGGTAACGTCTTCTAGGGTAAGAGTAAACAAACAGCAGCTACCATGCCAACGACTCCACACATTACATTAGCCGAAGAAGGGGTCCACAATTAAAAGGGCATATGGTGATAGCTTGTGTGTGGCTTCTCAACTACTTTTAATAGGCTACTTTCATTCACGCTGCTGTTCTGTGAAGCCATCCTCGAATTAAAGCTGGACTAGTTTTTTTCTAACCAGCATTGCAACATGTAACTAACTGAGGATAGGCAGAGAAGCCTACGGGCAGCAGTTTCCTATGTTGCTTTAGGTTCAGTTGATAAATTGAACAAAAGTCTTAACAAAAATACAAAGGTACCACGCAACAATACTGCTGGAAAACACGCATAGTAACCATTGTACTCCCAATGGTGTTAGCGTAATGACCTTATAGCCTGCTAGTAAGGCCATCCATCCGATGACACTAACTACCGACAACTGCACCTGGGCAAATAACAGACCATTGGTTAGCACATACCGTCAGTGTAAAAAGTGTTCAAAATATCCCCCCTCCACTCCAATGCATAATCTTGCAGGATGTTCGGTGCTAGCGTGAACTGCAGCAAGCTGTTCTGGGCTAATAGCAGCACAAGCTTCGCGAATTAGTCCCTCCAAATCAGCGATATCAGCAGGTTGGGTCAGGTACACTTTCTCCTTTAGGTATCCCCACAGGAAGAAGTCGAGTGGACTGAGGTCAGGGGAACATGCAGGCCACCCGACCGGTCCGACCGGTCCACCACATCCAATCCAACGGCCTGGAATGGCTTCATCGAGATGTTCCCTCACAATAGCTGCAAAGTGTGGGGGAGCACCATCATGTTGGTACCATAGTTGTCGACGTGCTGCAAGTGGTAATTCGTCTACAAACTCTTCCAAAACCCCGTCCAGTATCAGTTGTTTGTACCTAACACCATTAAGTGTGCCCTGGTAGAATATTGGGCCAATAATTCTACCACCTATGATCCCACACCAGACATTGACCCGCCAGTTGACTTGGTGATGTGTCTCCCGCAGCCAGTGTGAATTCTCCACGCTCCAGTAATGTGTGTTGTAGGTGTTCACCACACCATCCCTGGTGAATTTGGATTCGTCTGTCCACAGAATACGGGTATCCTCGCCATTCCCTACATTCAGTGTCAGCCAGTTACAGAAGTCAAGACAGGCCTGGTAATCACGTTCCTCAAGTCCCTGGTGGCAATGAACGTGGTATGGATGAAATCTGTTGGCGTGGAGTATCCTGGCCACAGAACGACGGCTCAACACACTCTGCTGTTCAATGTACCACGTGCTGGTATGTGGGTGTAGTTGGACGTAAGCTATTACTGCAGCCGAATTGGCTTCATTGGTGGCCTCCCGTCGTCGGCCAGGTGGATGCGTAGGTTGGACTGATCCTGTTTGCTGAACTTTCCGAACAGTACGGAGGATTGTGTTTATGGATGGCTGTACCAGACCAGGATGCCTTTGACCTTACAATCCGTGTGGCAGCTCTTGCATTCCGCTGACATTCCCCATACAATAGTAGCATTTCAAGATACTGTTCATTTGTGTATGCAGGCATGATGGGGGTTGCTAGTCCGTGTTAAGCAGTTGGACTCCCTCCTGAGGTAGACCTTTCCTGTTCACTTGGAACTACGTGAAGGATGTATTGAACCAATCGCAATTTGCATACAAATGTCTTCACATACTTAACATGCTTATGGTCCGAATTCAGTTGTTTATTTATCGTCATGGATCATCATGGTCTGCTGTACTGTATGTAGCAAAGTCCTAATTCATTCTGTAGGTCTGCAATGCTTAGTTCTCAAATTTGCAAATAAATGACATTGAAGGAATTGTTCAAGGTCACCAAACGACTATGTACTGTAGTACAGTTAGGGGCTGTCCATAAATGGTGTCACACGAACTTTGCCTGTCTAACCACCACCCTCCCCTTGTCACATTGTGTCACAGCTTCTGCAACCCACCCTCGACAAAAAGGTCACAAATTCGTACAACCCCTCTCTCCCAATCGATAAAGGTTACTTGTTTTAGGCGATTTTATCCCTAAAACGCAACATGCGGTTAAAGGGTTTGTAGGCTATGTTTTATTGCCAAAGTTTTGCATGAATGTAATTTTGTTCAACAGTTTTGTCTTTTGGTTTATTGCGTGGTACTTTTTTATTTTTGTTAGGACTTTTGTTCAGTTTATCAACTGATCCTAAAGTAACATAGGAAACTGCTGCCCGTTGGCTTCTCTGCTTATCCTCAGTTAGTTACATGTTGCAAAGCTGGTCAGAAAAAACCTCCGGCTTTAATTCGAGGATGGCTTCACAGAACAGCAGCGTGAATGAAAGTAGCCTATTAAAGTCGTTGAGAAGCCACGCACAAGCTATCACCGTGTGCCCTTTCAATTGTTGACCTTGGCGTTCAAAAGAATCACCCCTTCTTCGGCTAATGTAATTTGTGAAGTCCCTGGCATGGTAGCTGCTGTTTGTTTACTCTTTCCCTAGAAGACGTTACCCGTTATTGACGACCATTTTATGTATTTTCTCAAACTGTTTGGCAGGGAAGCCACTCAAGCTGCACGACAGCATAATGCTTGTAATACACATAACTCGTAAACGAATAATGCGATTTTCGTTCCATGTTTTGCATTGGTCATGCCTTGCCAATGTCTACAAGTTTCAAATTTAAACATAGGTTCTACAAAGCATGGTTTGAAAGTTAGATGTTCGATGACCTTGAAAGACTATGTCAAGATCAGTGCTAAATGCATGATTCGTGGGGCCCCTATTCACCTTCATACCATGCAAGGTTTCACTGCTCTAGTATCAATCAGCTGGAATTGCCTGGGGTGTTGCGTCCTTTCTGCCCCACCCTGTATATCACCTTCGTATGCGCTTTATGGTTATAGAAATACTTCCTATATGCTATAAGGTTATAGAAATAGTGTATTTACGTTTTCATGTAAGATTTTTATTTTGATCAAAGAAGAGAGCCAGTTCCACATTCGACCACCACTCCACCATAAAGTGTTCTTAGAACAATTTTATGGTATAAAGGCTTGGACCTAGGGGTCTGGGCAGCGACGGCATCAGGACTGAATTGTTTTTATTTTTTTTTGGGGCGACCGGGGGTACATCTGGAAACAGAGTGGGCCAAGGACTTTTTTTTTCAAGGCTGGCGTATTTGGCATTTTTTTCCATTTAATTCAACCTGATCGTAACATACGCTTCAACGCAGTCCATAATTTTTGTAAAATACGCCGCGTAAACACACAAAATAAATTAAGCGACTCATATATATATATTGTAAAATTGCTACAAAAAAAATAAAAATAAATAAAGTAAAACAAAATAACAAAATAAAAGCTCAGTTTAGTTATTTGATTTCATGTTTACCCTACAAGGTTTTTTTTTATTATTTTATTTTCTGGTGATTACCTGAGTGTTGGGGTCTGGGGAGCCGAAGAGGGGAGGGCTGAAATATTTGGGGATGGTGATTCCCGCCGTTACGGGGTGTGGGAAGGTTTCTTCAACGATCAGTAACTTTCCCCATCAAAAAACCCATTTTTTTTGTGTGCCAAACAACAACTCTTGGTTGGTGGGGGTGGTCGTTTGTGGTACTGGACCCCCCCCCCCCAGGCATTATGCCAAACCTTAAATAAATTCATTTTGCAAGTAATGTGTTAATTAAACTGTGCTGTCCTGGGATGCCCTGGGATGCTTGGGATTAAACGTCCTGGATATGTAACACCCTGGGATGCGTAACACCTGGGATTTCGTGGCAATATATCTGCGTTCACAAATTGTATATTGTATGAATTAAGGGAAATCATATTCATTTTCAAAACGTTTGTTAGGCAGTACGCGCAAAATTGTGATCAAAGAACCTTACTATGATGAAGCATGGACATTCACTTGCCAGATAGAGCCACACGTGCCATTTCGGGCATGTTTTTTCCCTTCAATTTTAACATGACAAACATGAAAAGACCAATAGACAACGGAAAAGAAGGATGCCAAACTGGAAACAAGCAGTCGTTCTCAGTGCCTGAAATTCGGTGCCAACACGCTACCGCTGCAGGCAAGAAGGCAAGTGAGAAGAAGGGTTTACAGTGATGATGGATACGCGCTGATTGAGTGAACGAAGCGAACGAAAACCAGCGTTTGTTAGCCAGTACGCGCAAAATTGCGATTAAAAAAAAACTTAATTTCTACCGAAATTCGTTGCTGTATCTTTTTGGTGTAAGGGACGTGATTGCCAGTCGCATTATTATTTTTTTTTATTATTATTTTCGCTGCATCTTGAGAATGCATTTACGCATTGAAATGACGGTCCTTTCTACGACACCCATTTTCACGAATGTTTGAAAGCAGAATTTAATACGTTTCATCAATGTAATGCTATCAGATCAGAGGCTGATTTACACTTTTGCCGCCTAGGGGCTACCACCCATGATTTTACCGCCCCCCCCCCCATATTCCTAGGTTTTTTTCTCTATTTTTCGAAAA
>JAHWFP010110249.1:0-13041 GCA_023313725.1 Lithobius niger
TCGCCTCACAGTGCTGAATCGCCAGCGATTCAAGTCCTCTTAGATGTTGTTTGGTCCCAACCGATTTTGTGCTTTGTACTCATGCGGTGGGTGGCGATGCTGTTTGCTTCATTCTCGTTTCTTACGTCAGCCATATGTTGTTTCACTCGAGTGTGGATTCCTTTTCGTGTTTCTCCTACATAAACTGTTTCTCCTACATAAACTGCTTTGAATTTGAGCGTTACAATTGTGATCGATTGATTTCGAACATTCAAAGTAGAAGATGGTTCATTTTTTCGACAATTCTTATTTCAGTTAATTAGGAATACAAGGAAAGGATAAAAAACTTACAACATAATAATAATATGTTCGTTGCAAACGCAACCGGAATGACAAGGACCTGGTGGTCACTAACTGCCATCCGAAGTTAAAACAAAAAATTTTAAAATTACAGAAGTTTAGGACTTCAAGAGTTTAAAACGAAGACAATGGCCTTGCTACAGAGGAAGGGTAGATGTTATTGGGTTGGGGTCACGAATGCCTTACCACCACGGTTAGACCTACCAGGGACACAATGGTCCCCGATGGCATCGCCAAACGTGAGGGACAAGTGAGGGGAAAAGCTGTTTCATTGTCAATGTTTCTTAAAAATAAAATAAAAGTAAAATGCATCGCAGTTTAAACCTTGGCCTTAACCAATTGTCAATCATTAACAAGATAAAAAAATAAAAAAAAGTTTAAAAACCAAGTTGAAGGTGAAATAAAAACGGACATCGCAAAGGATACTCCTTATGCCAGTCCATGAATTAAAAAAAAAATAATGGTTTAATTTAAAACAATAAAATGGCTGGTGGCAGCTAAAGAGTACAGTGTTCAGGCGTCTTTAGGAACGAAGTCAAGTCAGAAAGACCCAAATAACGCTTGAAGACTGCAACAGATGGTGAAGAGATAGTTTGCTCAGTCAGAGAATTCCAAGCTTTAACAACCCTGACAGAGAAAAAGTTTTTTCGGCAATCTAGCCTAGATCGAGGGACTACCAATTTAGAGCTATGTCCCCGGGTACAGGTTACAGTACTTAAGTCGAAAAAAGGCAAGTCAACCGACAGAAAACCATTCAGAATTTTGAAGGTAAGTATGAGGTCAGCCTTAAGACGTCGTAGCTCCAAAGATTCTAAATTAAGTTTATTTAGGCGGGCATTGTACAGCAAGTGTCGCATGCCAGTCAGAGATTTTGTGAAGCGGCGCTGAGTGGATTCGATATGATCGATATCTTGCATGAGATAAGGGCACCAGACAGGAGTAGCGTATTCCAGTAAGGGGCGAACAAAGACCTTATATGCCCACAGCTTAGTGTTTACACAACCCGAGGTAAATGCTCGCTGAACAACAGCAAGACGTCGATTAGCGTTTGACACGATGTGACCACAGCGGGTGGTGGATTTAAGACTGGCATCAAACCAAATTCCCAAGTCCTTAACAGAGAAAACTCCTGGCAGTGGGACCCCATCCAATACATAAGTGCACACTGGATTACCATTCCCGATATGGAAACTTTTACATTTTGCGGTAGAGACTGGTAATTACCAGTCAATGGACCAACGAAAAACATGACTGATCCCTGCCTGAATACATTCATTATCATGTGAATCAGTGATCACACTGTGAAGCTTGAGATCATCTGCAAATTTTAGCTGTTCCGTGTTACGAATATTACAAGAAAGATCATTTAGAAAAACGACGAAAAGAAAAGGACCGAGCACAGAACCCTGTGGGACCCCACTAACAATATCCAAACTAGAAGAGTAAGAAGTACCGAGGGTAACACGTTGTGTGCGACCAGTAACAAGGCACCAATCCAGGCAAGAAGTTTTCCATCAAAACCCAACATTTTAAGTTTAAAAAGAAGTTTGCTATGAACTACAGATTCAAAACATGATTTTAATTTGGTAAATTATTGGTTTATGGAAAATGAACTTTTTATAAGTAATGAAAAAACAATACAAATAGATATAAGTGTACCAAAAATGAAAATTATGCAACAGAAATCAATAGTGAAACATCATATGAATTGCAAAAGTCTTCAGAGGAATAGAGAAAGTGATGTGTGTCATAATAAATCTAAAAAATTAGAAATTAAAAACACAGCTAAATATTTAGGAACACTTATTGATAAAAATTGGAATTTTAAAATGCATATCTCAAATATAGTTGTTAAGCTCCAACAAACATTACCAAAATTATATCAAATAAAAAAGTGTCCTTAGCATGAAAAATAAAAAAAAATTATCTATGATGCATGGATAGCATGGATAGCATGGATATAAGATATGCTATAGAAATATATGGTTTTACATCTGATTATTTAATTGATAAACTTCAAAAGATGAAAACAAAATTGTGAAATTGCTTTTTATAGCCGACGAAAATATACATTACCTTATTTACACTAGCAGTTTCTCCCTCAGAGCTGCTGTTTCCCCTAGAAGTTGAAGTTGCATTCCCTGCGTGGCTCGTACCTTACCGCGCATGCGTCGGGCTTCCTTATATAAACCCTCGCGCAGTAGCGGATACCATCATTTCTCCTAGGGCGCTTGCCGCGTGCGGTAGCTCACGAGCTTGATTCCCCGATTATCCACTGCCGCTTGTCTTCAGTCCGCGGTGGTTGCCTCCATCCCCGTCCGCTGTACCTACAGTCCCAGCGGCTATCCGCGGTTGGACCTATCCTTCGCTTATTTCCCTAGCCATTCGCTAGGATTCGTCCGAGTGTAGTGTCGCCTACACGTTCCTCCTGTTCATCCTTCCGAGACATTATTCTCTATCCGCCGTACCTACAGTTTCGGCAGCCATCCGCAATTCGACTCATCCTCCAAGTATCCTCTTCAGCCATTCACTAGGCTTCGCCCAACTGGAGGATCGACAAGGGACTCTCCTTTCCGGATTGAAATTATCAAGACTGGTTACCTTCCATTTCCATCCTACCTGCCACAACCACAGGGTTCCACTACTTCCTCTCCACCTATCCTGTGGGTTCATAGGAGAGGATCTGTCCTTGGTCGTTCTGGACAGGCCTACCTGCCGATCCATCACAAGCCCCAACCTACGGGCTTCAGCACAAGTTACCATGCATCAAAGCCATCCTCGTTCCGCTACACCAGTCGATAGGTCCGTCTTCCCCCCCATGGGATACCGGCACGTCCTTCCCCGGACCACCATTTCCATGGCATCACTACGATCCACGAATCCATCTCTCTCAAGCCTCGGCTCGACGCTCCGGTCGGCTCCCTGTCCTGCCCCCCATTGTGCGCCATCCGCGGCAGCCTCCATCCGTTCCGTTCCCTGAGCTTACTGCTGCTTCTCCTTCCACTGGGAAAAGAGGAGCCTTTCGAAAATTTGGAGGCCGGTTCACTTCGTCCTAGTCTCGTCAGTCACTCCATCCCTCGTCAACAGTCCTCTCGCCTCCGACTTTGCTTTTGCCATCCCCGGTTGTCTCTATCCCACTGGGGTCTGACCGGACTTTGTCTCCGACCTTTCAGTCACCTCCTGGCCGAGTAGTGAAGACAAGAGTGAAATTATGTGCAAAGTTCTTCTGCAACAAGTAAATCGTCACTAATAATTTTGTTCTTAATTTTAAGGACCGCAAGAGGTTGCATTTTTCTTTTCGCATAAAAATAAGCGAAAAGACATTTTGGTGAAGTTCGGCTTTCAGAGACAAGGTCTTGCTCCGAATCTGCTTTCCTCTTACGAACAACAGTAGTTAGGGCATTTCGTAAAAATTTGTAGTCTTGGTAGTTAACGTCAGAAGGGTCAGTTTTGTACTGATCCTTTGCTCGTTTTTTCTTGTTAGTTAATTTTTTAAGATAGCATGAAAACCAGGGAGGCTGCTTTGCAGAATTTTTGAAAAGCTTAGTCTTTGGGATGAGATTATCACAAATGCTTCGGAGAAAATCATGAAAAACTTCAAGGGCATGGCTGCAGGAAAGCCCTTCAAATTCCTCCCTTCCAGTCAATTGCATCAATGATACTATTAATAAGAAGAAAATTGGCCTTATCGTAATTGTGCTTGACACTGGCATTGTGTTTCAAGTGAGTTGGGAAGTCAAGTACAAAAAAAAGGATAATGTGATCGCTTTTGCCAATAGCTGGAAGAAAGTCAAGGGACTGAACTTCGTCGTGAAGCAGACAAGGTCGAGAAGGCTAGGAATTTGATTAGGTCTGAATCGTGTTGGAAAGGTTACAGCTTGCAACAAGTGTTTGTCATTCAGTGCAGATAAAAAAAAGTTCAGATGAGGATTCAGCAGACTCCGTAGAAAGGTTAAATTCCCAATTGATTTTAAGGAAGTTGAAGTCTCTAAGAACAACATTATAGTAATTTTTGTTTTGGATACTAGCTAATCTAAAGTAATTAACGAAATCGCACAGACTGACAGGAGGCTTACATACAATGCGAAGAGGAATTGAATTCTCAGTAGAAATAAGATAGATAAAAATAAGGCGTAATAATAAGGCATAATTAGGTAGAAATAAGGCCTAATCGAGGATTAATAGTTTTTCAAACAGCTTTTGATTGTGTTTTCAGTGCCAGGTGGGATCAAGTTTGCAAGTGCGGTCAGGTGGGGACTTCTACTACCACCCAGAAGAACATTCAGGAAGTCATAATTTATTATTGGTTGCGGGTGGCGTTGGTGTAAACCCACTTGCCTCAATCTTTCAACATGCAGCTGACTTGCAGAAAGGCCACAAGACTCCTTGTCCATCTAAGCAAGTGATGCTGCTGTACAGTGCTCGCACTGTTGATGAGCTCATTTTCAAGGTATTTAAAAGGATTGTTCTATATCCTTCACTTCGGTAGCATACCATAATTTCAGTTTTGCAAGTGGAATCCTATAACCAATTTTTTTTTCAGGAACGCCTCTCATCTATCAGCCAGAAGCAATCTAACATGCAATGCAAGTTCTTCGTGACCAGAGACAAATCCCCTCCACCGCCAAGTATTTCTATAAACAGTAGGTTTTCTTTCTATTTAGTTTTACGTGAGGTTGGGGGGACTCTCCCTACTATTACTTTTCTGTTTTATGGTTCAACTTGAAATGGTTATTTCTCGAAAACCAGCAGTGTGGGCCTCAGGAGTGAGTACATAATCAGATTAAGATCTGGGCATAAAAACATTGTTATCCTATACTTAACTGAGAATGTATCATGTTACTAGTAGAAACAGTCACCCCTACAATCATTTAAACATACAATAGGTACATTTTCAAAGTGCAGCAACATTTCATCTTCTGACCATTGCCGTCTTGATGATATACTTTGTTAAATCGATAATCCGTAAGACCAAAATCCGTATTACCCTTGGTAAGACCAATGGAAGTTTTAAAGGTTTTGTTCTGCCCAATTATCATTCAGTTTTGTTCGTGCCATCTGTAATTGTGATACTGACACTCAGGTTTAGTCTTCTGAAAACTAAGTCTTTGTAGCTTTGTAGCTTTATAGGCATCAACAAACAACACGGTAAGTTACTACCATACTACTATTTTTCTCTGCCCTATACGAAGTCGTACCAGTGAAAGATTTGCTGTTGCTTATTGAGCAGTGCGCAATATTCTGTACTTGTTCCTAGAAGTCGTTTTTATAAGTGCTCCAGCGACTTTGTTTTTCTTTTTTATTTTGTGCTATAGGCATGTTATTTTTAAAAAAGTTAATTAGGTTGTCCTATTGTCTTCATTATCAAGTGGGTTAAGCCGTTTGTTGCTCCAGTATTTTTGGTGGTCATTGAGTCTGCAGCCTCCCTCACCCTTTCGTACTTTCAACAAGTGAATATCGATTCGGCTGACTGCAGACATTAATAATCATTGATTAGTGTCTAAAAACTATCATAGTTAACTGTGCTTACAACATTGCATAGTCAGCCGAGTGAACAAAAAAGGTATCTTATTTCTACACTTGGTAAGCTGCACTATGTGTATTTTATTCTTTTTAATTGAAATCACAGTGAAAACAGTAACAAAGTAATCATGTGCCATACATGTGTGTATTCAAAAGAATAAAATGTTAAAATCTCAGATTTGCCAAAGCCATGCAAAATAGCATTACATTTAAATATGTCAACATGCAATTCCACTAGAAAAGTTCTGAAGAGGGCCCACGATTATTGCAAAATCTAGTGCAAGTATTATAGCAAAAATATGCGAACTTCCCGTTAGGGCCAAATACCGCACTTGCAACCATGTTTTAAAAGGAGCCACAAAGCTTGGTATTTCTACAGTAGTCTAATTAGCATGAGCATAGTGTTCAGGAATGCATCGTAGATAATTTTTCTCTATCTTGTGTGTGGAGTCGTTACTGAAATACCTGTTACCTTTGTTTCCATATCAAAAAAGGCACTATTATTAGCTTTTAATGTTGGATATGTGGGAGTCGCTCTGACGAGGACCGTACTGGAAGGGTAAAGGCCCATCAGCCAGTAGTAAAGATAGGGGCCGAAAGGGGGGTATGTGGAGAATTTTTTTTTTTTAAATGACCTCAAAATTACGCGAAATGCTTAACTTTGAGCTTAAATTTTTAAATAATTTTCCAACTGTTTTTCTTAGCTAAACAAATCGTGCCTTGACTCGTTTCTTTAAATTGTGAGGTTAATACCAGAAAATCTTTATGATGATTAAATAAAAAGTATTTGTGACACACAGTGTTGGATAGTTACAGCTTATAACGTAGCTTGATATGATACTAAATCTAAATTTGTACGCGATGGCCAGTGGAGCAAGGGCTGCCCTCCCCCCCCCTCCCCGACTACATCCCAAAATGAATTTAATCATTCGTTTTTAGGAAACTGTCACATTGCTAAATAAAAAATTTTCAAGAATATGTAAAAAAAAATTGCACTGCAAAATGTTTTCTCTGAAAATGTTTCCTGGCGGTGCTACTGGCGACGACCGATATTGCATCTTTTTCATGGTTACGGATTCAAACAAACAAGGTAGCCTACAATCTGCCAACATCAAATAAACCTTTTATTTGAATAAAAACGTTATGGCGATTTTATATGCATGGTTCCTGAGACTGTATAAACACTAGAGGACGGGCAAAGTCAGTTTTGAGAATGTTTTTTTTTTCTGAAACGTTAAATAATTCTTTAGCCATTGTCGAACAGGGACATACAAACTTTCAAACAAATTAACGCAGAAAAATTTGAAAGTTCGTATTTCCCTGTTCGACAATGTCTAAAGCCATTATGATTCAAAGTAAAAAACCCTACGGAATTTTCCAACTAAATAATTCTTTCCGTTTGAATTATTTTTGATGTTCTATATCTGAATAATTCATAAAATTTTATTTATAACGTTACCCATTTGTTTAGGTGCTAAAGTTGAGCGGTAACGTACGTGAACAGCCAAACTAATAATTCAATTCAAAATTAATAAGCAGTCTCGATTTATTTTAAAGTGGTGGCTAGCTAGTCAACAAAGTTTATTTACGTAATTTAAATAATCAGTTTACATCTGAACTTGCTCTTAGGCCTTCAGCTCGATTTGAATTACTGTCCTTTTCATTTGCTCGAGTTATCTTGGAATGGTGGGGAATCTTTTACATGCAACAATCGACAAGAGACATTGAAAGAGACGATCTGCTGAGGAAAACGGGGGGGGGGGGGGGGCCCACTAGGCAGGGGGGCCCATCGGCCAGTGGCTCTGAGGCCTTCAGTTTCTAATCTGACCCAACATAGCCTATCAAAATATTCATGCTCTAATGGGCTGGGGTGACAGCTTTTCCGTTTTCTCGTACAAGGCACTTTAAAAATTCAACTTTTTGGCACTTAACGTCACTTAATGCTCTGGACGAAACTCTTAAACATCTCAGAAAATTAACCCATAAATCGTATGGAGAGGCGAGAAGAAATGTCTTTTCTCGTATTTTTCTGAATGGACATAGCCATTCAATTGGATAGTCAGAAAACAACCTGTAAGTACAGGGCGGTCCACAAAAAACTGATGACCCAACATTTTCTAAGTCCAACTTTTCTAGTTAGCACCCCTCTGAACCAGGCGAGGACAGAAATCTTCCAGTATCATTAGCTTTGATTTCTGTCCTCTCTTGATTCTGAGGGGTGCTAACTAGAAAAGTTGGACTTACAAAATATTGGGTTAGAACTGACAACACCGAGGTGTCAGTTAAGATTGAGTGATCAGGGTTGGGAAGGGAAAACTTGGTGGCAGCCATTTTGGCTTTGATATTATTACTTTCTATGGCCAAAACTTGATGGGTCCCTTTACCCTTATGGGGTTTTGATACGATATCACCACTTTTGGTGGTTTTGCTTTTGATTGTGAGCTCCTTACGAAAATATTGTAAATCGTTTCTTAAACAGCCTGAAGAAAATCGTAACTTTGCTATAATTAATGGTCGCTGATTAATAATATTTTCAATAAAGTGGCGGTTGTATTCATGTAATTGTAAAAGAACTGACCACGATTAAGTTAGTTTCGTTTAGTTTAGGTTTATCTAGATTTTTTTTTTTTTTTTTTTATTCAAGGAGCGGTAACCCGTACGGATTTTCTTCCCCATAAACAGTTTAGTGGACGATGATATACTTTATTTATTTTAGATAAGTTACAATTACAATGTATCACTTTGGTTTAATTGTGAAACGTAAACTATAACTTACCCAAGTCTGCGTTGTTACTCAGCTATGGAGGACAATTATTTTGATTAACAGATGGCGTGTTCCCAATGTTCACGAAAATAGCATTACAAATTATTACAATCTTTGGATTTAAAACATCCCCAAATGCCAAACTGAAAAAGGTACCTATTGGAGTCAAACGTAAACTGAAGATCAAATTTCAAGCATATCTGTCGCATAAATTATTTTATCTAAGTGGAATTAGCTAGTAATAAGTAGTAGTAGCTAGCATGAAATGAACGATGTTGAGCTACCTTTTTCGTATCGTAATCCTTTATGCACAGCTCTGAAACAGGACTTTCTGTTGTCTACTCTTAAAACCCCGTCGAGCTATACAATTTCCAAAGCTTTCTGTCGCATAATTATTTAGTATTCAATACCAGAAAACGCCGGTTTAATGTCTCGGGTAAGAGAAGCAGTTGCTAGCTTTCGCCCAAACACTAATAATGAACAACAACAATTGAACAACAACAATCAGACGGCAATAATTAGCCGCCATGAATCCAACAATCTGAACTTGATGGGCGAATCGCTAGCACGCTTCTATATGTTTTAGGAATTGCTTGTTACAGAATAGGCATTGTCATTGCCTAAATGTATAATTCTAGTTTACTAATTTCGTAGTTTTATTATGTAGTATTTATAAATTGAAAACAGCCTTAAATCGAAAACAGTTTGAACTTGAAGTGGCACTATCACCGATTGTAAGCAGACGAAATCTGGCAAGATCTAGCGCTACGTAGTACTATCTAGCTCTTGCTTGCACCAAGCGAAGGAATGCATAACGGCATTTCTTTTAATGAAACAAACAAGCCACGGCATCCTTAATTACCGTGTGAAAATTTGGTTCGTTCTTGTGCACCTTGGAGCAAGCTATAAAGGTTAACAATATTACTGCCGCTAGATGGCGCTATGGTATTTTCGTTCGTATTTCAATCGCTGATAGTGCCACCACGAAGTGCCGTAACGAAGTGAGTATATTGCTCTAAGGTGCCATTTTAACACTGGCAACAACCATCATAAATTGAAAGATAGCTTTATGAGGATAGCTTTTTTGACAAAGAAACATAGCTTTTTTGAAGATATTGTGATGGTAATAATGATCATGTTGGTATTCAAGTTCATTTATCTTCCCATGGTGAATTAGAGTATGTATATACTTACTCTAATCGCGAGAAAATTACTTTGAGTGTTTATTTACAATCATGATAGTAGATTTGTAGATTAACCATGTGGTATGCAATTTTGCAGTCTATGTTAGGACTATATTGTTTTCGTCAGCATAACTGCGTAATGTGATATGCTTACTGCAGTCTAGGTTCTGGTAACCATTGATTTTGTCAGCATACCTGCCTAATGTGATACCCTACGCTTACTGCAGTCTATGTTAGGGCTATCATTGTTTTCGTCAGTATAACTGCGTAATGTAAGATAAAAGAAAATCGTTGTTTCAATGGTTGGTTAACTGTTCCGTGATGATAATGTTGGATCTTATTTATTATTTTATACACATCTGGATCTACAGCTTTCAAATCTAGTCTTGCCAAAATAATAAGCTTACAGGGCAACCAGTTGTTGCAAACTGCAACTCTGTGATGAAAAATGTGACAAATCTGTCATATGGTAATGAATCGTAAAGCACTGAGAAGGATTGCAAGATAGTAAGCCGAATACAGTGCAACAAGATGAAAACAACGTCGTTTCAGAAATGTGCACCTTCCGTCATCAGGTTTCCTAAAAATTTTAAATTTCATGGTAAAAACCCAAGTCAAGCAGTCCACAAATGGCAGTAAAAAACCACACAATAATTAAAACATTATAAAACACATTAACCTCACTTATCCCCACTCAAAAGTGGCAAATTTATGATTACAATATGCGTTATTACAACTGGTTTTAAAGTGTAGTTCTCATTGAAACTAAACTGAATTAACTGGGTTTTATGAGTGTAATTTTTGCATGTTTAATTATTCTTGCAAACACATTATGGTCACGATTTTTTGTGTTATAAAAGATGAACTGATTGAGTTTATAAATTTACAGGAAACGTAACTACATTTTATTCTTTGCGTACCATGCTGTGTTTCAGACAAATAAAACATTAAAGAAAGCACACGGCTTATGTAATGTCATCTATCACGACATGAAATAACAGGATCTTGTAGCCCATCGGCTTCTAAGAAGCATTTTGCAAAGTTTTAAAATTATGAATGGTGTTAACAAGCCCCCTCAGGAATAAATTATTTACTGAAGCCCTGTGGCCAGCCCAGGGTCATCCTCACAAGTTTCATGCAGCTTATGCTCGCACCCAGCTTCAGTTCCATTTACAATTTCAGAAAGTGTGGTACAATCAATACATAGTTGCCAGAAACATTTAGCATTGAAATCTTTGGCAAGCGCTGCACGAAGCAGTCTCCCTTGCAAAGTTGTAAGTGTGGCACATTCAACACATAGTTGCCAGAAACATGTAGCATTTATTTATCTTCTAGAATATTTGAGCATATGTTAAATTGCTAATAATGATCTGTTAAAATTGGTTATCGACACTATTAATGGATGCATGTGATGCCTCCTGTGTACTGTATCGTGGACCATGTTTTGCATTCTGTGTATTCCAAAATGAAATAACGCAGAGAGTTGATGCTTACAACTGGCTTTGTGATGGTATCGAACCCTTACCACCCGTGATTTATTTTGCTTATGATGGAAACTAGCTGTCAGCAGGTCTATAATGTTGGTAGTCTCAGAATTTTTTACAATCATGTGCAAGAAGCTAGCAAGACTCAAGCTTCTGTTGTGATGAACCATCATAGAATTTCATATTTCTGCAGCTAATAAACTAAGGCAGTATGTTTCTATGCATACAGGTGTATGCTTGCATATATTTAGGTAGTGGTAGTTGCGGGGAGTAGGGGTCGGACAAATAGGGAAAAACCATAGTCTAATATTCGTTCAAAAATTGTTTTACATGTTTCTGCCTGAGCCCTCCCAACCCCCCTCCCCCCCACCCAAAAAATCCGGTTTTATAGCCGACGAAAATATAATTACCTGTTTTATAGCAGTTTCCCCCTTTTGAGCATTAATTCCCCTAGAAGTTTGAGTGTTGTCTTCCCTGCCGGACTCGTACGGTACTGCGCATGCGCGGGCTTGGGCCAGCTTGTATAAGCTCCAGTGCAGCGTCCTATCGGCATCATTTCTCCTAGGGCTATCGCCACGCGTGGGCGCTCTTTGAGCATCCCCTTCGACGTTCCGCACAGGATTCCACATTCCATTCCACATACCGCCATCCCGCGGATGAACATTACCTTCATTCCTACTTCAGTGGTGGCCATTCCGTTCCCCACAAGTACATCAATGGAATTTATTCATTCTGTCATGGACAGTTCCTCTTCACCTGTTCCGAGCTCATTTTGCGCTGAGGCCGTTCCTTTGGGATCTCTCCCATCCTCCGTTCCCCTTCCAGGGTCACTCAACACTTACTAGCATCTCGGGTCCTGTGTTCCCGTTCCGCACGCTCCCGTTCCGCCTCCTGACGGATCCTCGCCACCATTACAAGGGACAGCCTTTACTTTGCTCTTTCCGCTGTTCCTCACTGCCATCGTTCCCCTTGGTTCTTGCCCAGGGCGGCTTATCATCGTTGCGTTTGGGCGGTACGCAGATCAGTTCGTGTGAGCAACGTTCCTCATCCTCAGCTCCCTTCCCCACTATACATTTGTTTACAGTGGGAAACTGATGACGAATACAATTTTTGATTTCCCTATGGGAACTTAAAAATTAATTAAAACCTGTGCAGCCTTCTTGGATTGGGCCATTTCACAGCCTACTGTCAGCTTTCGCCTTCCTTCCCTCTGGCATTAGATGCTGTTAATAAAATCAAAGAGTATGCTATTCCTCCGCGCCGTCACCACCTGTGCATCCTACTGCGCAGCCCTCTTCTTTGATATATACTCTGACGATGCAGTCTGCTCGTCTTTCTTCGACCTCCGACCTATGCAGCTGTGCTAATCACTGCTCCTTAACAGGTCCAATCCTCGTACCTCAACCTACTTTCCTTCGTTCCTACGTTCTCTCAACTTACGTTCCTTTGGGACGTTTTCCTGCGGCCTGTTTTGGCCTTGGCTGGTTTTGTGTGTCCCTTACACGTCCATTCCGGCTTCCACGTTCCTTGTTGCCACCAGCATGACCCGGCCTGCGCTTCTTTCCTCAAGACGACTCCGTTTCGAACCGAACCTTCGGTCCATGACTCCCACTTTCTCGTTCCTCTGAGATGCTGGTTCCTCTTACTACTGCCTTCCTCAAGGAGAGTTGTAGGCTCTCTTTGATAAATTGATTCCGGCCTCCGGCACGACCAGCATCACGTTCCTCATGTCATCCTTCATTCCCCC
>JAHWFP010110251.1:0-12369 GCA_023313725.1 Lithobius niger
TTTTATGTAAATTCTTTTTTAAGAATTCTTATTCTTATTCTAGGGTTCCACGTGATTTGCTCATTTAGAAAATTATTTTTCTGACTTCGTTTTTTAAGACTTAATTTTTTTTCTGTTCCTTACACCCCGAGGTACTATGTACAGCTTACCAAAACGAATTCATAAAAATAAACTTACAGTTGTTTATTTATTTTTTGGCGGGGAGGGGGGAAGAAATTGTTATGTAATTTCTTGGGGGGAGTCACATCAAGTGTTACACCGGCGTTACAAGGAGGGAGGGGGGGGGCATAAATTGCTGGAACAAAGGGGTGCAATAAATGCAGACAAATCACTAAATAACTCCTGTGAAAGGGATGTAAAGTATGGTAATAAAACAGTTATAACATGGATTTTGCAAAAATAAGCCGGTATAAGTGATTTAATGCACGCTTTTGGTGAAGAGACGTCCTCGGAGATGTGCAACATCCTCGGGGGCTTCGCCCCTTCGGACGATTCCGCAGCAACTCGTACGTCGCTTCACCAAAAGTGTGCATTAAATCACTTATACCGGCCCATTGTTGCAAAATACATGCTATAACCATCAAGTCACACGGCGGCGAGCGAGAAATAACATAGGCTGCCAGGCCCCTGGTGTAGTGTGGAACGATTTGATGTTCGACCCATTTTCTCCCTCAGTTGTAAATTATGAAGTTGTAGTAAGATAATCCATGTAGGTAGGGGTTATCTGACTGGCTACCCTCTTCTTTGATTTGTAGAATATCCCTCCTCACTCTTTTTTTCTTTCTTATCCAAAGTAGATTTACACATTTTTGCATTTGTTGATAAGTGTTTATTTTTGGTAAAGCACTGTTGTTCCCTGTGCATTCCTGCGGCTTCGGTCACAATATAATGACAGTCGTAAAACATCTGGGGAAAAAATACTGGTGGGGAAAGGAAGTACGCTAAAAGAAGAGTTTACGAAACGAGTACAAAACAAAGCTAAATCTCAGATAGAAAGAGAGTCGTGAGGGGAAAGAGGCTTAGTCGTCACCCGTAGCCGTGGTATAGCCATTTGTAGCTGTATTTTTTTTTGGCTGCTCTACAGGGCATTTGAAATGACACTCTTAACATTAGTAACTAATAATGAAAGGTATTCTATTCTAAAGGTAAACTCGACTCCTTTGCCAGGCATGTTGTGCAACCCCCATAATGAATGCATCACTCCCATGAAACACGTGACCCTGATTTGCATACACCTTGCCTTGCGACTTGGTATCCAAACGTAGCAGGTGGGTCGTTGCCTTTTAGCTGCCATTTCTGCCTCTTTTGAGGGAAGAAATTGGTGGTTTTTATCCGTTTGAAATAACTGTTTTATGCTTTTAGTGTAGGATGACTTTGTGGCTTTTGTAATGCTTTAATATTATTGCTAACCTGATGGCGAAAATTGAAAATTTTTGAAACGTTTTTCGTCGTATTTTTATGTTTCACTGCCGGGTTTGCCTTCCTGTAATCTGTTACCGTGCTTTTTACTTCATTGTTTTGACACCAAGTAGATCGATTATTGCCAGTGACCCCACCTGTTTTTTTTCCCCTTAAGTTGTCCATTGTTGGAGGACCAGTATTAGTGCTGCCGACAATTTAACAACGCATTGCAGGGGAACACATTTCCGTTTCATGTCCTACTGTACTTTCGGCAATGTCTAAAGTTTGGCACAGTGGAGGGGAGGTAAAGGTGCCTCGGTGTTTCAACTTGTAGTAAATGGCCTAAGGACTGGCAGAGAATGTATCCGTATTCTTTTGTCATGTTGATTATCATTTGTGTTGCTGTTCGACTATTCGTCTTCAAACTTATTCGTGTGTTGCTTGTGGGCGAATATTTTTTTGGGAGGGGGTGCAGTAGTGTGCTCAATGTATGTAGTAATTATTTAGTAGGTTAGCTAATTTAGCGGTTATCAGGTTACCTTAGCATGAAATTAGATAATTTATTAGGTTTCATAATTTATTATAATCCTCATTGCTGTTGCCATCGAGATGAGACAAGAGTTGATAAAATCTCGTCTCTTCTCGACCTTTAATTTTGAATTCTCGTGACTTCTCATCTTTGTCTCAAATAGAAAATTCTCGTCTTGTCTCCTTTAATGTTAAATCATCGTGACTTCTTGTCTCGGTCTGAAATAGAAAAAATCTCATCTTGTATCGACCTTTAATTTTGAATTTTGGTGACTTCGCATCTCGGTCTCAAATAGAAAAAAAATCTCTTCTTTTCTCGACCTTTCATTTTAAATTCTCGTGACTTCTCGTCTCGGTCTAAAATAGAAAATTCTCGTCTTGTCTCGACCTTTCATTTTAAATTCTGGTGATTTTCGCGTCTCGGTCTCAAATAGAAAAAATCTAGTCTCGACCTTTAATTTTAAATTCTGGTGACTTCTTAACTCTGTAGCAAATAGAAAAAAATTTCGTCTCGTCTCGACCCTTAATTTTAAATTTTCGTGACTTCTCGTCTCGGTCACAAATAGGAATAATCTCGTTTCGTCTCGACCTTTAATTTTAAATTCTCGTGACTTCTCGTCTCGGTCACAATTAGAAAAAATCTCGTTTCGTCTCGACCTTTAATTTTATAATCTCGTGACTTCTCGTCTCGGTCACAAATAGAAAAAAATCTCGTTTCGTTTCGACCTTTAATTTTAAATTCTCCTGACTTCTCATCTCGGTCTAAAACAGAAAAATCTTGTCTCGTCTCGACCTTTAATTTTAAATTCTCGTTACTTCTCGTCTCGGTCTCAAACAGAAAAATCTCGTCTCGTCTCGACCTTTAATTTTAAATTTTTGTGACTTCACGTCTCGGGCGCAAACAAAAAAATCTCGTCTCGTCTCGACCTTTATTTTTAAATTCTTGTGACTTCTCGTCTAGATCTCAAATAGAAAAATCTCGTCTCGTCTCGACCTTTATTATAAATTCTCCTGACTTCTTTTATTGGTCTCAAACAGAAAAATCCCTTCTCGTCTCGACCTTTAACTTGAAATTCTCGTTACTTCTCGTCTCGGTCTCAAACAGAAAAGACGACCTTTAATTTTAAATTTCCGTGACTTCTCGTCTCATCTCGGTCTCGACTTGAAAAAATCTCGTCTCGACTCATTTATTCCTCGACTTTCTCCATTCTCGACTTTTTTTTCCCCTCGTAATGTTGCTATGAAAGACAAGGAATGCCCACAACAAAATTAATTATAATTTTTACTTAAGTTTTGTATCTGGATGACGGGCCTTCTCCAGGTCAAGAGTAGTGGCATTCGAATGAAACTAACTTTCCCATGCTGGCAAAAGCGTCTCATGACTTGCTCGTGACCTGCCCCCTGGTTTCCAGCCGAACGTCAGGTTTCCCGTGCTTTTATAATGATTCGGAAGCACAGAAACAAATTAAACTCAGAATCAACTAAAATTTTGTTTTATTTAAATTAGTGCAGTTCATGCGAAATATCAAATTATCTTAAGTTGTCGCAAAATTCTAGAGTAATTGCTTCAGTTTGAGTATTTGTGCAATTACTGAATGTTGGAGAAAAAGAAAATAAATAAACGATAAAAATTAAATCTATGAAATTTACGGCTTTTATCGTGAGTAATAGCATTGAATTTATGTGTGCATTGTTTGAATAACTTAGACAACGTTTGAAGGGTGGGGGTGGGTAGTGTTGGATAGAATAGAAAATTAAAAAGACTTTTGTTACAACAGAAGTGCGATAACAAAATACAAATTTGCGTAACAATCATGTAAATATGATCAGCAATTTTTTCAGCTTATTTATTTAGTAAAAATTAATTTTAAGTAAAGCCTGTATGTGCATCTTATTAGTCATACAAAAAGCCTCTTCTTACAGTCCGTAAGTAACCAAAATCTGTATCCAAATCATTTTGCTCGCCAATTCATGGATTAAAATCGCCAATCATCAGGAGGGGAAAATAAATATCTACTTAACAATATCTACTTACATTATTAACTGAGCAAAAAACGGCTTCGCCGTTTAGAAAAAATATTAGAGCTCGTATCCCCTCACTCACAGCCGTGAAGGTACACGAATAAAAACGGATTAGATTTCACTCGAACGCAACAAACTATAATTTTAACTCCAATACCAGGGAACAAACACTGTTTTTGATCAATGGATATGTCAGGATGAAAGCCCAGTCTATGTTTGAAAAGTTTAATGTTTCGGCGTTTAGGCGTGCACGCATAATATGTGTATTATACAGACTTTTTTGTATTTGTCTGTGTTTTGTTGTTTCATATATTAAGTCTGTTTCGTATGAGAAGGTATATGTGTATTTTGAGGGCATTTATAATTTGTGAAACAAGCAGACTCCTAGTTAAGGAAGTTTTTGGCCTGTGTTTATGTTTGAAGGTCGTTTGAGGTGGTTATTTCTAGTTCTTTGAGTAAGTACGTGTTCATTTGGTGTATAAACTTTTTATCTTTCAATTCTGTTTTGTTTTGCTGTTTATGGCTTCCATTTTGTGTGTGTTTGTGGGTTTACGTTTTGCGAATTGGAGTTCAAATTATAGTTTGTTGCATTCGAGTGAACTCTAATCCGTATTTATTCGTGTACCTTCAAGGCTGTGAGCATGGGGATACGAACTGTAATGTTTTTTTTTTCTAAACGTGGAAGCCGTTTTTGTGCAGTTAATATGTTGGCTTTTTTCGCTTCCAATTTAATTGTAATTACTACGGTCTGGTCTATCATGTGTCCACTGTCCACCGATTTTTGTTTTCGACAAAACGGAACATTAGAAATGCATACTTATGTTCAGGTTCCGCCCAAGGTTTGTCCCATGATTATTATTTGATGGAAACACATTAGCGTGTTTCTAGATTTAGCATGTGTCATCTCGATGAGTAGTTGATTTTGGTTTGTTGCAGTATCATAGCAAACAATGGCGGAAACAATTCAACTGGTTTCCCGAAGCCCGCATTGAAAAAGTAAATAAGTCACTTAGTCATGTCGGCCGCCCAATTTTGAGGCTGCAGGTCTCAAAATACAACACTTTGCACCCTACGGTTTAAAACTTGAAAAGACACAACTAGCTAGCTATAACTCAAAACAACGACAATGTTACTTTCCCGGCAACCAACCATAATTGTTGCATCTTGTTCTCGCATATTAAAATCAAATAAAATCAGTGAGCTATAATCCGATATTGAGCGCCTTTGCCTATTGTAACCCAAATGTTACGTTGCAGCATTGTAACATTTTGACATTGTTAGCCCCGCTGCCTCTCCTCCTCCTCCTGTCCAATTTTCTGAAATTTTAGTGCGCAAACGAACTTTACATAAATAACTGAACAAAAAACGGCTTCGCCGTTTAGAAAAAAGGATTAGAGCTCGTATGCCCATACTCACAGCTGCCAAGGAACACGAATTAAAACGCATTAGAGTTCACTCGAACGCAACGAACTATAATTTGAACTCCAATTCCAGGTAACAAGAATACATTTTTCTCAATGGTTATGTCAGAAAGTGAACACTGTTTGTATTTGAAATGTTTAATGTTTGTGCATGTGCATGCACTTAATTTGTGTATTATACCGGCTTTTTCAAAATTTGTCTGCGTTTTACATTTTAAGTCTGATTCTTATGAGTGGCTAAATGTGTATTTTGTGTGTAGGCTAGCATGTGACAATCCTTGTTCCCGCGAATTGTAATTCAAATTTTAGTTCGTTGCGTTCGAGTAAACTCTAATACATTTTTATTCGTGTTCCTTGACAGCTGTGAGTATAGGCATACGAGCTCAAATCCTTTTTTGTTCAGTTAATTTGTTGGCTTTTTTCTCTTCTTTTTTATTGTAATAGCTACGGTGTGGTCTATCATGTGTACGGTATGTCCATTGTGCACTCAATTTTGTTTGCGAAAAAACGAAACATTAGAAATGCGTATTTCTGTTCAGGTTCTGCCCTAGCTTTTTTCCATGTTTGTTATTTGATGGCAACACACTAGCGTGTTTGTAGAGTATCAACGGATTGATAGTTGATTCTGCATTGTTGCAAGCAGATGCAGTATTATGGCAAACAATCGCGGTAACAACTCAACTAGCTTCCCGAAGTCTGTATTGAAGAAGTAAATTAATCGCAGAGTCATGTGGGCCGTCCAATTTTGAGGCCTTATATGCCTCAAAATTATAGACTTTGCACCAGTCGCTTTAAAACTGTAAGATTAAATCAAAAACCAAGACCATTTATTTCATTTTGGTTCTCGACAACGATTGACTATATTTAAAGGAGCCGCCCCAAAGCTACTACGACAATGTTACTTTCTCCGTGCCCGAGCATTGTTGCATCTTTTTCGAGTAAGCTACAATTCGATCTTGTGCACCTTGCCTATTGTTGACCATTGTTACATGTTGCAGCATTGCATTCTGGGCCCCCGCAGCAGCCGTCGCCGTCGCCTGTCCAATTTTCTGAAATTGCTTCTCGTGCGCAAACGAACTCTAATATACACGGCCTAAATAAGTCTCATAGCTGAAGTTGTCTTGTAGTCTTGTAGTTGAAGACAACTACAACGGCCCCTACAATGATTGTGACAATTCTTTGGCTAGAAGTTGAAATTGACACATTGTTGCTTCGACTAACTATTTGCTCTGCGCGGTCATCTCAGCGGCAAGTTTTAAATGACGTCATGCACGAAGGACATTTATTTTTCACACTGCACGGATTGCTCAAGCCAAAGCGATAAACTAGGAGTGGGGAGAGTGGCCCTGAACAGGGAATGCACGTGTGAGGGGCAGTGGTTCTGTTAGGCCTGCATGCTCTTTAGAAAATAAAGGTATTGGGGTTGGGTGGAGAGGGGGGGAGGGCGTCTGTTACCATTAAGCATATGATTCACATTAACTGAACCTACAAGGTAAGTTAAGGGGGACGGATACGGTGGGTAGAGGATGGGAAGAAAAAGGGAGTGTTCCAGGAAGAACAATTTCCTATCATAGTCAACATTCAAGCAAGACCGAGTGATAACTGGGAAACATCCACGGGCGAAACAAACCCTGGGCGAAGCCGGGTACGACTGCTAGCTATCAATAATTTTAGACAGACTTTAAAAGAAAACTATAAAGGTACAAACAAATAAAAATGGGTAAACGAATTTGTGCTATTTATTCATTGACAATACTACACGGTCAATAAAATCCATGCGTGGTGTTGCAGCTTAGAATAAAAGTCAGGCTGCGGAGGGAGTTAAGTCACTGCAACTTGTTATGCCTTTTCGCACCAATGCTTGTTGCACTTCAGCCATTTTCGACTGAGAAGCTTCAGCCTGGAAAACTGCAAAATATATTTCAAAACGTAAAACCTCTTTTAATGCTGTTGAAATTCCACGCACAACCAAACTATTTGTAAGTGTCGTGCAATTCTACATAAAACTGGTATTGAAGGAAGCATCTTCACTACTGCTACTCTGCTGTTGTGAAGCGAGAGCAGCACAATCGACAGTTTAAAAATAAAAAGAAGCCAATAAAGTGCAAAATTGGAAGCAACTATACGAAACCTTGCTCAGGAAAATTAAATGGTTCTAGCTTCATCCACCAAAATACCCTTTTTTGTGTGTGTGTGTACGATAACGTGCTGTATTCTCAGCTAGGAAAGGGCCCCGCGCACTAGGCAACCAAGCCGCCTGACCAGGTCGCTGCGGCCAATGAGACTACTTACGGTATATGCAGCACTGCATACTTGGCCACCGCGGCCAGACAGACGCTGCGGCCACTGGGATCCCGGGCGGAGTACAGGCGACCACAGGGCGACAATACTTGTTCCATTTTCATTTTTCACCACGTGATCGAGAAATATTCACGAAGAACGGACCTGGCCGCGGCGTATGTCCCTGTATTTTTCGGTTGTGACGACCACTGGCTGCGCGACCTGGTCGCCTAGTGCGTGGATCCCTTAGAATTTACACACAGAAACCACTTACGCCAATATGTAAATTTAAACGAACGGCTGCAGCGACTACATAATCACAACTGGTGCTCTGTACACTTCCACCACTTTCGAAAGTTTTGAGGCAGATACACCTCTATCACGCACTGCACCACCGATCTCTATTACATGATCTAAAGGTAAACCATCACAATTGCCGGTAAAATATGTTAACTTTTAGGCCTACTCTTAGAGTTTAGGTGTAATACTTAGATTTTAGGCCTATTTTTTACGTGCCGTTTTAATGTCTTAAGTAGCAGCAGTGGGGAATTGGGTACGAGACTAGGCGTATTCATCCATGCAACACGGTGCCGAGACAATTTAAAAAGAAGCTATTGTATGTCATTAATGAAATTCTATTGTTTTTACGGTTGCGTGTCTTCCTGTAGTGCTTAACGGCCGATAGCGTTCAAATTAGCATGCAGCATCTAGGCCTATCGAGTTCTTTCTCGCAGGAAGCAAAGGAATGCACAAAGCAAAACTTTTAAACACAACAAACAAGCCACGCGACTCCTTAATTATTGAGTAAAAATTTGGTATGCCATCGTGTACCTGGAAACAAGCTATACAGATAAACGACACTGATGTCACTAGATGGTGCCACGGAAAATATGAAGAAAATCCCCTGGCGCTATCTAGTGATACTAATATCGTTAACCTTTACAGCTTGTTTCCAGGTGCACGAGGGCATACCAAATTTTTACTCCATAATTAAGAAGTAACGCGGCTTGTTTGTTGTGTTTAAAAGTTTTGCTTTGTGCATTCCTTTGTTTCTTGCAAGAGAGAACTCGATAGGCCTAGATGCTGCAAGTAGTAACATGTCACCCAAATCCATCATTAGCACAGCCTGCCTATTAGAGTTCGTTTGCGCACAAGAATTAAAAAAAAAACTAGACAGGCGGCGGCGGCGGCGGCGAAGCCCCAGAATGCAATGCTGCAACATGTAACAATGGGACAACAATAAGTGAGGTGCACAAGATCGGATTGTAGCGCACTCGAACACAATGCAACAATGCTCGAGCACGGGGAAAGTAACATTGTTGTAGCATCTTCTGTTAGTTTGCTTTGTCGGCCACAGATAGGTTGTCGAGAACCAAAATGAAATGGTCTTGGTTTTTGCTTAAATCTTTCAGTTTTAAACCATAGGATCCGAAGTCTACAATTTTGAGGTCGAAGTCAAAATTGGGCAGCCGGCATGACTGAATGGCTTATTTACTTCTTCAATGCGGGCGTCGGGAAGCCAGTTGAATTGTTTCTGCAATTGTTTGCCATAATGCTGCATCTGTTGCTACAATGCAGAATCAACTACCCATCGAGCTGACTGGGTAACTCTAGATACACGCTAATGTGTTGCCATTGAATAACTAACCTGGGACAAAGCTTGGGCGGAACCTAAACAGAAATACTCATTTCTAATGTTCCGTTTTTTCGCAAACAAAATTGGCTGGACAGTGGACATAAGGTACACATGATAGTCCAGACCGTAACAATTACAATAAAATGTAAGCGAAAAACGCTAACAAATTAACTGTAATTAGTATGGCGTTCTGTTATGTTTCCTAACACAAATAGTGCTAAATTTGGGTGCACCTAGCTTTTCCGTAACTGATTCAATGCTACGGTCATTAGCGCGGGCTAAGTAATGCAATGTTCGCATGTACAGACAGACCGCCATACTATGATGGATTTGGGTGACATGTTACTACTTCTGCAATGCTAAATTGGTGGCACCCGGCCTTTAAATGGGACGATCAAATGGTATTGTTTCATTGAGTTACGTAGATAAAGCCTATTAGCTATAAGGAAGCAAGTCATTTTAATTTGCCGTGGTTTTAAACTAATTTTTGGATGCTGAATCCAACCGTTTGTCTCTCTCTGGTACCGTTTAGGGACCGGTCATTATTTATTGCCGATGGGGGGGGGGTCATGAAGTTTTTGGAACCTCTCGACTAGGCGGCATCAATTTTCATGTCCCATACAAGGGGGGGGGGGCAAAAACACACTGACCAACTGGGAGAAAAAAAACAGGTTTGGACCTCAAAAATGGCACTTTCAGCAATAAAAAATTCTAAAAACGCCTCAGCTCTTGACCCCCATGATGTGAGTGTTTACAAGGTTTTCAAACTATTACTACTATTCCTGCAAGTATAGTCTTTGCAAAGAATTTTAGAAAAGCTTTGGCACCTGGTTCTTCGATTCTTCTGTCTTTTAGGTGCTGACTATGTTACGGATATGGGCATACAAGCAAACAGTGTGTTCATCATATCTATTGTATGAATATCGACAAGAGGTGGGTGTAGGAACGTTTTATAGAACACTTTTAACCCAACATGTCTTGTAGTTAAAACCGTGACACGTTCGTTAAAACTAATGGTAATTGTCGGTGCGGAGAGCTATTTACTTAATATGGCTACAGCAATATTCTTGGCTACAGTAATCATCTGCAGACAATCTCAATAGGTATACGAAATGCACATTTTTTTTTGCGGAGGTGGGGTCACATTTTTTTTGGGCCTTGAGTGGGGGGTGGGTCAAGATTTTTTTCAAGGTCTTGGTGGTCACATATTCATTTCCTTTAGCCTCCCCACCCCAGGCAAAAATAATGACCAGTCCGTTAGCACTTGAAAATGGCAACGGACGGATGGATAAAGTCGTTGTTATAGTTGTCTAGCCGTTTCGCTTGTACAGAATATTAAACACGAGGCGGCGGTTAAGAAAATAAATAAAAGCTGGTGTGCATTTAGAAGTTTTAGACAATTTTAAATTGTGAACTTCTTGCTTGAAACTCAATAAAGAAGGAATCGTAACAACATGAGCAGGTAGGCCCACTCGAAATTTGCAGTAACACTGGTAGATATGAGTTCACACGGTCGAAAAGCTTGGCGGGAATCCTTAACAAGTTTTGTTTTGGGGTAGTTACACACCTTCATTACACATCTCAAATATCATTACAGAGAACAAAAAAAAAAGAAACTTACAAAAGCGTCGTAAAATTTCATAGTATTTCGATAAAGTAAAAGTATTTCATTAAAGGCTAAATTTATGCCCAGAAATTAAGGGTAGACTAAAGTATTCGATGAAAGCAAGTTGTCGGGCTCACCTTGTTCAACCAAGTGGTAGCCAAACGTTTGTTGCTTTTGAATATAATACGAAATAAACTTAGATAATGAGGTATGGTAACTAGAAGAACAAACCTTCATTACTCATCCTTGAGACAAATATCCTCGCTAGGTAAAGAAAAAAGAGACAAAGAAAAGTTAATCAAATTTCAATAGTGTTACGACTATTTGAAATGTAACGTGCTATGACTTTCAATGTGCCACAACATTTTTTTTTAACAAACATGGTCCTGTTTGCAAACAAGGAAGAACACACGACAGTTCAGTGCTATAAAGAAGTTTTATTTAGGTTAAAGTACCCTAAAAAAATAGTAAATGTAAAACAAAATGACGTGTACTTTTGTCTTTTGGGTGGGGGGAAGTGGGTTCATCAGAGCTTATATATACCACGGCTGTGACGTCACGCTAACTCAACGCCATGCTAAATTTCCGTTGGTTAAATCCTCTTAACCAACACCAGAAGTGTGCGTCATCGCAAAAAGGGTGGGCTATCAAGCTACCGCACACTTTTACCAATAACTCACACTTTTGCCAATAACCCACACTTTTGACACTTCCGGATCACGCTACCGGGAACGCACACACCAACAACCAAATACAGCGTGCAAAGAAAAAACGTAACGCAATAAAAACTAACAAAACCAATTACTTAAAAGGAATGAATTCCCATCCCTGCAAACTCTTCTAATTATGTCAGGGCAAAATCTAAGCTATTCACTCCACGTTAACTCTCCCCCCCCTCCCTTTACAAACTAAATTGCAATGACCTTCATTCATACCGATACCCAGAATTGTTTTTAAACAATTATCAAACTACAAACGCTCAAAATGAATTACATACCTTCCTAGAATGTCATTCTATCCCTGCGGCCTCTTATCGAAGTTCTACCACTCCGAAAAGCTTCGAAAACACAAGCGAGCTAGCTAGCATGAAATACGGCGAAACGACTCTTCGTCTCCTTCCCACCCACTCCACCCACAAACGGACGCTAAGGACTCGTCGGTCTACCAATCACTCCACCCTCCATAAAATAAAATGGAATGACCTTTGTCATATCAAGATATTTTCACAAAACGCAAACACGTTTTAATTAAATACGAGTTAGCTTGACGTTTCAACCGTGGCATAAAACTGCTATTGGTTAGAAGCGAGCGGTTAACGGTTTTTAACCAACGGCTACTATTGTTGGCACGGCTCTTGTATGCAAAGGTCTCGGGCTGACGCCCTCGACCTTTGCATACTTGAGCAATGCCAATAATAGCAGCCGTTGGTTAAAAACCGTTAACCGCACGCTTCTAACCAATAGCAGTTTTATGCC
>JAHWFP010110255.1:0-10312 GCA_023313725.1 Lithobius niger
TATTTAAACTATTAAAGTAGAAAAAAATACAGTTTTACCTTACACACTAACATTAGTATTACACAGCGTCTCTCCCCTTCGGTCGGCCTTCATACACAGGAAGCTTCCAACCCCGTTTCTAAACCGGAACTTTCGTTTAGGAATTTACATGAATCGCATGTAAAAAAAATCTTAAATTCTTGAAATAAGTCTTTAAAAAACTCTAATAACACGATAAATTAGCTCGACGTCACACCTTAGCATTAAAATAGATATCCGTGAGTCCTAGTCGATTTAACGGTTATAATTGCTCTTGAGCTCGAACGGCTAGTAGTCCACTATCTCGGGGCTGGAAGGAAAGACTCGTGGGCTTTGCCCACTCAGGCTTCACCCACCCCCTCGACAGTGACTAGCCGTTTCTCGCTCGCTCGCAATTATAACCGTTAAATCGACTAGGATTCACGGATATCTATTGCTTAATTCATCCATTAAAAAACATGGGTACAGGTCAAATTAGGGAGTTTAATCAATTTTAAGCTAGGTCAGAACTGATTATAGCTGATTATGTTTTCTTTTCTTTAATCCAGCATTCAGTTTTCAGACTGGTTGTAGCTGTGAGTGGTGCTAAGTATGAGGCATTGTGTTCGTGTTGGGGGAAGCTAGCCAGACGGGTTGAATCTCCATCCGTGGTTCGAATTTCTTGTAACGGACTGAAAACTGTGTCAATCGAACCCAGAATACGGTCTTTCAACTTCAAATACTGTAGGACGGAAAGCTGACGGCTCAACAAGAGGTTAATAAATACAGATGCAAACCTATTTACGTTACCCTTTGGACTTAAAGGCACATGCGGCCTGCCTTATGACAGCCACGCGCATATCTCAATCTGCGCATGTTACTGTAGCACCGTTTCACGTGACTCTGTAGGAATACAAGGCCAACTGATATAGGAACTGTAACAGCTACTATCGTTGTTGGCTTTGGGAATAGTATACGAAACGGCATCAAGTTAAAAGATTGTGTAGTCGTAAACCGGAATGGTTTTTGTACTTTAACATAACACTTTATAGTTTTATAGGCTAGTATCTTATAATTTTTCTTCGGCATCTATAGGCATAAATAATTTTAATTTTTACCGCATTAGTCTTTTAGATTTTTGATCTCATGGTAATTATTAACAAACGATTAAAGATTAGTACATGCACACACACAAGGATGAAACGTCAAGGTTATTGTAAGCGTGAAAAGGATCATATAATCGCAGGATGCAGTAAATATAGTTCCCAATATTCAACAGAAAATCTCCTCGACGCTACATTATAAAGCGGATTTTTACCAAGGGATTGACTAACGGTAAGAAAATAGACCTTTGGGGCCGTTTGATGTGGAGGATCGAGAAAAATGGTGTTGTGAAGAATGTACCTTTAAATGTCAAACCACCTGCTTGGCCGGGGAATCATACTCACGACCTTTTAAATTAAAGGCCAAGGTCCTACCGTACGGCTCAGCGGTAGGTCCTTGGCCTTTGGTTTCAAAGGTCTTGGGTTCGATCCCCGCTCAGGCAGTCTGACATTGTCCAAAACGCAATGTAAATATATTTGCATCTGTATTTATTCAAGTGCTACCGACGCACGAGCGCTTCGTCAATTTGCGAAGACATTTTAGCCTTACATTGGATGAATGATTCCCTTGGTTTCTCACAAGGGACAAGATTTAGATTAGGGGTTTGAATAACGTCTCTGTAATGTGTGGTGCAGTGGCAACCCGGACCACTGCACTGTGACTGAGGTTGGTGCTAATGACCAAGTTGTCGACACGCCATTAAGCCTCAATCCCCCCCCCCCCCCTTGGTTTCTCTTGTTGTTATAGGTTAGGTTAAGTTAATTGCTTTGATTGTGATTTCACAAACAAAAATTTGCCAGGGCGAAGTTACGTGCGCGATTGTATTTGACAATTCCGTTTTCTGCTTCTTCTTGGTTGCAGCAAAAATTTACTTGTTGCCAGCACAATGCTGCACAATGCTGTGTTGGAGAGACTTTACACATTTCGCGCTCT
Source organism: Lithobius niger (assembly GCA_023313725.1). Classification (NCBI taxonomy): domain Eukaryota; kingdom Metazoa; phylum Arthropoda; class Chilopoda; order Lithobiomorpha; family Lithobiidae; genus Lithobius; species Lithobius niger. The sequence goes on from JAHWFP010110255.1 coordinate 2,035, forward strand.
GGTGCCGTTGATAAAAATTTGTTATAGAAAAAAAAAAGCGCAGAAACAGATTATTAAAAATAAAACCAAACAGTGCTGCAAAATAAAAGACGAGTAACGTTTCGAAAATTATCCATTTCCCTCATCAGGTTTATGAATTAAAATATTTAAACATAAAGCCACTGAGTCATCACATGTTTAAAAGCATACTGCACAATAATTTTTAAAGAATAAAAAGTCGAAAACCATCACTTTTCCTCGCAAAGGAGGCAGAAAACGGTGGTCGAAAGGCAAAACTCGACCTGCTCCTTGGGTCGTCTTTTATTTTGTAGCACTGTTTGGTTTTATCGTTAGTAAGTTGATTAAAATACGTATCCATATCTTTACAATGGGTGTTGACTTCCTAGAAGGCATATCTTGTTGGTCGAAGGCAGATCTTGTTCTTACTTTTAAAATTCTTCTTGATTTCGTGAAGGGGAGGGGTTTTCCTGCCTTCGACCTGCTATGCTAAAATCCACCCACATTAGTCAGTGGAGAGAGTGTTTAACGACGCGACCAAAGCCTGCTTACAACTGATCTGTCTGTATTCATCCGCGAGCTCCAACTCAAACAATAATGCAGAATAGTATAACAATTCATTCGCGCGAATATTTTTAATGCTAATGATTTCACATTTTTTAAGCAGACTATAGCTTGTGTTTATTGTTAATATACTTGTTTAAAATGCTTAATAGTTTGTGTTATTTCTGCATTACGAATGTGTTCTCTCTTTTCAAAAATGTTCCTGAAAAAGGCAGTATTCGTTTGGCCTTTGAGGAGCGTTAGAAGCAGGTGGTGTATGGAGGTGGAGGGGGGAGGGGGCGGGGGAAGAAGAGCAAACTGTAACGAACGTCTTACTTCACTCCTTACGTGGCGCTTTCGTTACGTATTTCAAGCCAAAGTTGTCAAACTTTACGAAACTCATCACAAGCCTATTCAAACACTGATTCCGTGTGGCCAGCATTAACACGTTTCCTCCAATAATGAATGTCCTTCTTTCTCTCTCCCCCCCCCCCCCCCCCTCCTACCCTAAAACAATAGCCTATCGTCTCGTTCAATGGCCAGGCCAGGTTAGCCAAGCTGTGACGCTGACGTTTACGACGAAAAGTAAACTGCAAATCTCATTCGTCTCATTGTCGTCAGTGAGAAATTTGGTACAGAATCGTATTCGTTTACGGCACGTGTCACTTTTCAACAGTTGCAATGTCGTCATTTCGACAAAAATCATGAACTTTTTCCGAATTTCTGAAAACGTAAATTCGTCGCATTTTTACGTACGTGTGTCCGTGCATCGCAGCAAGGCTGTCGAATGAATAACGGTTGTGATCGTACCGTGTTTTTGCCCCTTCAATTAATGCACACAGTTCACGGTTCGACAACACCGTAATATCAACAGCATTATCGCAGCCAAACTTACATGTCAGCATTACGTAAAACTCCATTTCGTTGATATTTTTTCCTCTTCCACAGAATGGTGCGTTATGCATTGTTCGTATTTCGTTTGCGTGGCACAAAGTCAAACAACCAACACTTACTTTGAACTCGGTTCTGCAACGATACACAGCAGCCTTCGAACACGCCGCCCAGCAATCGTGTTTCTTTTGCAAATCCACGAATAGATTTCTTTGATCATGTTGGCGCGGTTGGCTGTAGACATTCATTACAGTTTGCTTTTGGGAACTCGAAAGGCACCTGCAGAAGCCACCGCTTGCGCTGTTGTTGACATCGCCGCCATGTTGGAACTACTTCCGTTTGGAAGACAAGTGGCTGTCAAAGTTTGAGATCTGCTGAAAAATCCTAATCCACTAATTTTTGGTGTTTCATGAAAATTATGTATGGCCAAATACCGTACCTGAAAAGTTTTTGAGAGCGTTTCATCCCTAAAACGTTTTGGTTGATGCAGGGAAAACACGAACTACGTTAAGCCTACCGTCGTAATCCAATTTCAACACAGGCGTGAAGAGGCTCTATCGCATCGCTAACTCTCTCTCCACTGACTAATGTGGGTGGATTTTACCATAGTTGGATCGTCTTTTATTTTGTAGCACTGTTTGGTTTTATCTTTAATAAGTTAGTAAAAATAGGGACACATATCTTTACAATGGGTGTTGACTCCCTGGAAGGTAGATCTTGTTATTAATTTTAAAATTCTTTTTGGTTTCGTGAAGGGCGGGAGGGGAGGGGTGGGGGGGGGTTTCTTCCCTGCCTTCGACCTCAGCACAGTATTCTCTACTTGGTCGAGAATCTCAAATAGAGAATTCAGGGACATTTCTTTGTCGTCAGGGTGGTTCCAGCTTGGAACTCCTTTCGGAAAGAAACTGTTTCCACCTGTTCGCCCGTTGACTTCAGATGTGCGTTGGACAAACTTCCATTAATTTTATTTTTGAAGAGACTCATAAGTTTGTTTCCTCCTAAACTCTTAAATAACATTCATTCTTGACCATTATCCTGTGTTTTCTTTGCTACCCTCTTGGTTTCTCTGTAATGTAGCGCAGTGCCAACCCGGACCACTGCACTTTGACTTAGGTTGGCGCTAACGACATATCTGTCGACGTGTCATTAGGCCTTCCCCCACCCCCGAAGGATTTGGTGTTACTGGGGGGGGGGGGGGGGGATTCCAATTCCCTAACCACTGTGCGTGGTTAACTGCGTTGTTATTGTATGAAGTCTGAATTATTCATGTGTTTGTTTATATGTCAGATTGTTTGATAGCGGCGAAGGAAAAATTAGGACCGATCGGAATTCTTATCAATAACGCTGGCGTGCTGGATGAAAATGACTGGAAACAAACAGTTGACGTCAATTTGGTAAGTAGTTTGAAGTAGTAGCGGATACAGGATGGAATTTTACGGAGGATGGTTTCAAATCAGGTAGGGTTTTAGGCCATCATTTGTTGATAGCAGACTAGTCCGTATTTTTTATGTGGCGCTTGGCGCATTGGCAACCCGGACCACTGCACCGTAACTGAGGTTGGCGCTGATGACCTAGCTGTCGACGCGCCATTAAGCTTCACTCCCCCCCCCCCTTCCCCGATTTTTATTAGGGAGGAAGATGCGGCAACCTCCAGCTACCTAAACCCTGAAAGACTGGCATTTCCCAGCATTTGGTGAATTACCCTGATTCTTAGCTTGCTATGTGGTTTTATGTCCCTTCCTCCCCCCCCCCTTCCAAAAAAAATTTCCGAAAGGTAACGACCCAAAGATCTAGTAATTTTTTCCTGGTTCTTTCACCGTAAAAGTGAAGCGTAATATTCCAAGTTGAAAACTGATAGGAATGAAGAGACGTTCAGATGTTAAGCTAACGACCAGGTCTTTGTACAGTTATTTTTATGGAAATTTTTAAGTTTAGGGCTTTTGGCCATAGATTATTTACTGTTGTTTTTTTCCGACATTAGACCTTAAGTACTGTAACCAAAGAATACGTACCATCCGAAAAAATGGTGTGGAACCTTACAAGAGCCGCACTGCCGCGATCGGTGTTGGTGTAATGACTCACCACGCAAAACCTTTCGCGCTAAAAATGGCTTGGATCTTCATATGAGCAGTACTTCTGCGACTACTGTCAGTAAGAATTGGTGCACCACGTAGCCTGTTTTGGACAAAAGAAATGCACAGCGAACTTTAAACATTCGAAAAAGCTGACAACCGTTCATAATTCGACGAAAACCCAATCACCAACAAAAGATGTTATACGATACAAAAAAAAAAGCAGTAATACCGTATCCGTGCGTTCCGTTTGGCAAAGCGCTTCAGCGCTTGTCAGAATCACTGTCCCGTCTGCGTGAGCGCTTCGTTTGCTGAAGCGCTGATGACCGTTCCATTTGCAGGCGCTGAGAAAGTGCTTCGAAGCACCGCGAAGCAGAAAAATTGGTGCTTTTTTTTGGCTTAGCTTCAAGATGGCCGCTCCCTTGTACGTGGACGCTATCGACGTGACGTGAGATAATGGCTACTTTTGCAGCCCAACGGTCGACTCTACTGAGACTAACAGACGCCATACCGATAGTTAGTTTTGTGTGCTCGCTGAAACACTAATTTATAAAACGAATTTTCAAAAAATAACGCTGCAATTCTTGATTTCCTACTGATGTGTGTAGCGAGTGAGTGCATCGTTCGCGAGTACGTGCCTAGTCACAAATTCTGAAATATATTTCGTAATTTTCAATTGTTTGCTTAGTTTGCCAGACTGAATCCCTTCTCTGCAAACAGCCCAACTAAATCTACGTCGTCGACACAGTGCTGGAAAATAACTGGCGCGCGCGTGATTTTTACCAGGAGCCCAAATATTCACAAACGAGTTATTTTTATAAAAACGCCAGCCATCTTGTTTCCTACTACGATCGTCCCGAACATCTGCTGGTGACGTCAGCATTGAGCCAAGAAAGCTGTTTGCTAAAGCGCTTTGTCAAACGGATCGCACGGTATGAAACGCATGAGACCAAATTATGGGTGGTGGATTAACCTGGACGGAAATTGTCTAGAAAGCATGTTTAGCATTGTAAGCTGAACGCCGTATACCATTACTTTTCTTGCAAACTTTGATGTTTGCAGCTTTTCTGTGTCTCTTTTATTGTCATTATTTTTTGGGGGGTCTGCAATTTATTACTATATGTATTGACTTTTAGCCTATTCATGATTCAACAATTCAAACTAGGTCTTTTGAACGATACCAATTGTTGATTATATTTTGTCTATATTGACTATGTATTGTTTGTTTTTGCTTTACTCGAGTTTTCATTAAGATTGATTTATATATTTCACTCCTCTTATTCGTATTCTGCTTTTATGTCCATTTTCATAAATTTGTTTGTAATAGTTATTGGTTAGAAGCGAGCGGTTATCGGTTTTTAACCAACGGCTGCGATCATTGGCCCGGCTCGCGTATGCAAAGGTCGAGGGCGTCAGCAGCCGTTGGTTAAAACTCAATAACCGCGAGATTCTAGCCAATAACTGTTTTATGCCACGGTTGGGACGTCTAGCTAACTTTTATTTTATTAAAACGTGTTTGTGTTTTGTGAAAATATCTCGATATGAATGAAGGTCATTCCATTTTAGTTTATCGAGGGTGGAGTGATGGTAGACCGACGAGTCATTTGCGTCCGTTTGTGTGTGTGTGTGGGGGGGGGCGCCCAGGGGGGGGCAAGGAGACGAAGCGTCGTTTCGCCGTATTTCACGCTAGCCAACTCGCTTGTGTTTTCGAAGCTTCGCTAAGAGGCCGCAGGGATAGAATGATATTCTGGGAAGGTATGTAATACATTTTGAGCGTTTGTAGTTTGAGAATGGTTTAAAAAATATGATAATAGAGTATCGGTATGAATGAAGGTCATTGCATTTTAGTTTGCGGAGGGAGGGGGGGGGGAGTTAACGCAGAGTGAATAGCTTAGATATAGGCCAGACATATAAAAGTTTGCAGGGATGGGATTTCATTCCTTTTAAGTAATTCGTTTTGTACGTTTTTATTGCGTTACGTTTTTTTTTGCACGCTGTATTTGGTTGTTGGTGTGTGCGCTCCCGGTCGCGTGATCTGGAAGTGTCAAAAGTGTGGGTTATTGGCAACCCACACCAACGGAAATTTGGCATGGCGTTGAGTTAGCGTGACGTCACAGCCGTGGTATAAATATATTTATCTCGATGCACTTTTTATTTTATTTCGATGTTTTATTTTGGCGCTTAACCGATTATGTGCAAAGTGCTAGTTCGATTGTTTTTCTTTGTCTGCTGCTCTCAAACAAACGCGAGCACTAGCTCTTGTGGAATGCGTGTGTGCTTTTGTGCTTAATTTTGTAATCTGTGTTGGATGAATAAACTTACTTAATTAGTTTTACGGACCAATTAAAGAACAAATCTCTCACAAATCCAATGCGGTAAAGTAAATTACTAAGCGCCGGTGCACACATGCGGTCGCCGCTGCGGTACCGCATTTGCGGTTTGGTTTACTTGCCATCTGTTGGGTACTGCACACGTACCTGCGTCGACGTTGCGTTACCGCCCGCCGCTCGTGCGGTTGTTTTGCACCGCAATTTCCCCCGTCAACGCAGCGGTACCGCAGCGTTAAAAAAACGCAATTGCGTCTCTGAGTACCTTGGATGACTTGAGCGGTGCATACGTCCGCCGTTTACCGCAAAAGCGTTACCGAAAATGGCGTCCAATTTCGAAGAAATAGACATGAAAGTGTTTATAGGGGGAGTAAAGAACTATCCTGAAATATGAAATGTTGCTGCAGAAATGATTGAAGACGCATTGGAAGTAATTGAAGAACCTTTCCGAATTTTTTTGTTGATCTGCAAACGATCTATAACATTTTTCCATGGTACGTCTTAAATTAGTACATCAATGTACCAAAATTCATCGCACTGGTTTTAAAATATATTTTTTGTTCGTCTCATTGGTTTCAAACTATAATATTTTGTACACGAGGTTAGGGAACCGAACGCGCACATACGTCACCGAAGCGGCACCGCAGCGTCAACGCGCGTTAATAAAGTAAGCGTCGCCGCAGCGTTCAAAAAACGCACGTGTGCACCGGCGCTAAGTGTTGACTACCGAAATTCGTGACATTCCTGCCAAAATGGCTGCCAACAAAAATTGTGGTTCGAACTGTGACAAGTTTAGCTGAGTGTATATGAGCCTAATGTCTAATGAATAAATTCAATAATTTTAAAAGACCATAAAGCTGTGTTCGGCTGGAAACAACGTTTCTGTCTTAAAGGGGGATTGCCACCATACGACAGGCTGCAGCATCTATAGCCATTTGCCGCTATCTAGTTTTGCCGCTACCATGTCGAGCCCTTACTTTCCACAGGCGAGGGAACACACAAGTAACTTTATTTTTTAAACAACAAACAAGCCGCCTGCATCATTAATCATTGAGTGTAAAGTGAGTGCGTCCACGTGCACCAGGTAGCAAGCGGTAAAGTTAAGCCTAACGATATTATGGCGCTGCATTTGTATATAAATATCGACCGTTTTGAAACGCAGATTTTGAACCGCTAGATGGGCGCCATCTAGTGACAGTGATATCGTTGACATTGATCGCATCCTCCATGGTGCACGTGGACGCACCAACTTTACACTCAATAATTAATGAGTCACGTGGCTTGTTTGTTGTGCAAAAATAAATTTCTTTGTGCATTCCTTCGCTTGTTGAAATCAAGTGCTACATAAAACTATAGTGGTAAACGGCGTTAGATGCCGCAGCCTGTCATTGGTGAATAGGCACCTTTAAACCCCAGTTTCAATGCCGCTTTTACCGTGATAGGGATTTTTTTCTGTAGTTATCAATTCTGCATATTTTTGGTCAATCCGGTATTCGATGTAATTCGGTACACATTCCGATACAAACCTGTGCACGTTTTAATGCAAAAATAAATGTTGTACATTTCAGAAGGGTGCAATGCGAGGTACAATGTTGGCATTTAAACATCTAACAACAGCAGATGGCAAAAAAGGAGGAAGTGTTGTCAACATTGCATCACAGCTGGGTACGTGCAAGTTGCACTATGAGTGTTGTCAGTTAGAGATAAGATTAGTTGCTTAACGTATTTTATTAACAGGAAGGTTGCCGTAAGTGTCGACTGCTTTTTTTTTTTCATTCAAACATTTGAAATGACAAGAAAATAAAAATTGCCGATTTTCTTCGATTTAGTGCCGGTCTCTGAAAGAGCGTCTGGATCCATGTCGCTCAAATATAAAAACCACCGGGCTACGAATGATCACCGGACGCGCTTTAAAAACACTAATTTCAATTACTATTTTTTGCCAAGCGAGCTCAAAATTGATCTGCCACCTAGCCTGTAGCAGACTTAAAGCAACATCCGGCTTGCCTTATAACAGCCAAGCGCTGTTATGTGTCCGAGCGCTGCCGTCGCGAGATTCGGCGCAGTAATACTACAACGTCACTTCCGCCCTCGTCTTCTCGTGATCACGTGAACGACGCGGAACGACGTCTGGCCTAGTAGACGAACTTCGGGTCACGTGACAGCATTGTCAAAAACACTGTCGTCACAACCGGAAACAATGAAACGTCATGGTTATTGTAGGTGCGCAAAGGATCATATCCGTGCGGGACGCAGTAAATAAAATTATCAATATTCAACAGAAAATCTCATAGACACCACATTTTAAAATGGATTTGTAGCTAGGGATTGACTAACGGCAAGTAAATAAAACTTTGGGGCCGTACTTGACGTGGAGGATCGAGAAAATTGGCGCTGCGAGGAATGTCCTTTTAAGAAATTCGCGAGCTAACAATTTGGTTTTTTTTT
>JAHWFP010110256.1:0-10251 GCA_023313725.1 Lithobius niger
GTTTGAGTAAATACTTGCAGTTTTATAATCCGTGCCAATAATATAAAGAATTCCTCGTGATGAAACAATTTTCCCAAACGCTTCTGAACTCGCGTTATTTGCTGTTTTCGTTGCGAGGCGGCAGACATAAAACCGCCGCCATGTTGGAATTTGAGGTGATTTCTAGCTTCTAGCTGCGAGAATGCAAAAGCGAGTGGTTGCATAAACGTGCCCTTGCTCAGTGAGTTGAGCCACAGCAGCACTGGTGTAAGACCTTCCATTCATTCAGGTTTGTATGCCTACACGCGTGTTTAGATGTAACAACAATAGACTTGATATTTCGTGGCTCGTATAAAAAAATCGCCCACTTTTTCAATATCAAAAGGCGTAAAATTCACAATTTCGTTTCATAATTGAAGCATAACATTTCAGTTTGTACCAGAATCTTGTATAACCTTCTTCTAACGTTAGCCATTCGTAATTTAGATATCTGTTGCATAAACTAAGAATCAAAACAAGCAACACTGAAGCGTTCATCTATCTTAACCACACTGCCACAGCAAGATATTTGTAGTTCTGTTGCAAAATCGTTATGAAGGATAAATGCTTGGGTGTCAATGGCACAGGGAAGGAGAGGGGGTGGGGTGTTGAGGGAAGAAGGCCAGCCACCCCTTCCCGTAATGAATTTAGTCATTCTTTTACAAACACATCACAATGCTACAAAAAAATTTTCCAGCATATGTGACAAAAGTAGGCTACCTTCATAGCCGGATGTGGCAGTGAAATGCGGTAAAGGGCTACAGCTTCCGGGGCTCTGCCACAGACCCATCTAGGGAAGCTAACAGAACTGAGAAATGTGGTATCCAAAGGACTGATGCTCCTATCTTTATATATGGGTATTAGCAAGAATTCGTAGGGTTGGAGAGGAGAATTTGTGACTGAGACCCCATACTGAAACGTCCTAGATTCGTTCGAATTAGTTCCGTCTGAGTTTATAGAGGGCGCCACGAGTTTTATTTGGGAATTTCTACTCAGTTTTCAGCCTAAAATTAAACTGAACTAAATGAAACTAGCTTGTATTTAATTCTTAATTAGTTTAGCTTAGTTGTAATTTAGTCGACTTTAGATTTGAGCAAAAATTGCCAGATGGAACACGTGGCGCCCTCTGAAAACTCTGATGGAACTAATTGGAATGGATCTAGGACGTTTCAATAGTGACTTTTTAAGAGTTACAAATTCTCCTTAGTCGCATATGGGTATTTGTCCTCTTTCATGCTTATATGTCTCAGTCTCCTGAGAAATCCAAATCTCATTGCTTTATTCCTCATATTTTTTATATTTCATATAATTTTTGAACTGAGAAATATGGACGTTGAAAGGGCTGAAAAATGAACAGTAGCTTCTTTACAGTCTTTACATCTGCTGAAGCCCTAGGCGTTCGGGGCCCCATGTCTATGACAATTTCTCCTCCTTTGGCTGGTGACCCGGAGCAATTACCCCTTTTACCCCCTTATAAATCCTTGCTTGTCACCAAGGACATCTACGCATTGAGGCACTTAGGGCACATGCCTTCTCCCACGCACTTTTTCACTAAGCTCTAAACTCGTATTACAAAATTTTATTTGTAAATAAATAAAGGTCTAATAAGAGATTATCAGGATTCAACCTAAATATATTATGATGTCGTTTATTAAATTTTTGTTAGTTTTTTTTTTAAGTGTACTTCCTTTCTTTGAAAGTCTGTAGTGTGGATGCTTATGCTTGTTATGACCCTTTTATGCTCATCCGCTCTCCATGGCATCAACTGTGCATCGAATGCTGCAGGTATGAATATCAAAGTTGTATTGTATGAAACCATTGCCAAAACTGTTTAACATCTCTGTAACGTGTGGTATTGTGGTAATATGGACCACTGCACTGTGACTGAGGTTGGCACTAATAGCCTAGATTTTCACGTGCCATAAGTTGCAATTCACCCCCTCCCCCAACCACCCCACCCAAAAAAAATTAACATGAGTATGCTGGACTTTCGAAAATTGTAGCACAAGTTAGTAAGCTTACCTGTTACTTGGATTAATTCACACGTTGGCACCATAATAAAACAGTTGATATAAATCATTAAAAAAGCGGTAAACAGCATCAACTGAAATTGGGAGTTGTGCGGCAGCTGATTACAGGGATTAGTCTTACCTTGTATTTAATTTCTAATAAAACTAAACAAACAAGTTTTCATAAATAAAATTTCCTTGGCAAATTCACTAGACAGCACAAATTTGAATTGCAGTCAGCAACATTTTATTAAAAAACTAAAAGAAAGCACATTCTGGTAAACACTGCAATAAAAAATATATCACTACAGCGACGAATGTTTTCATGATGAGCGTTTGATCTTTCTGCAAGAACATTCTGTTTGCTTGTATGTTGGACTGATGGGAATGTATTTTGCTATGGACAATTTTCGTAAGCATGACATTCCAAATGGCAAATCGTAACAACTGGCAGGATTGTCATCAGCAACAACATTGAAATCACTCAATTCATTCGAAACTGGCACTTTTCTGTCATCCTCAGTTGCTGAAACCAAAAATATGTCAGTTAAGTAGGTTGGTATGAAACAACTTGTCACAAAAATGTTGTTTAATTCGATCTAATATCAAACTATCATGAGTCAACACGTAAAACAGGTAACAAAAAACTCAATATCCCAATAGGGGTGGCACGATTAACAATAATATCGTGATAAAAACTTTCATCGATTATCTTACCTGATGTATCTTATTTTTCTGATGTATCGAATTATCGACATATTGATATTGATTCCTTAATTTGAATGGAAAGTTTGTATTTATACGCAATATTTTACTCGCTTAGATTTTGCTTCGCATTGAGCGATATACAGCACGACACGAGGGTTGATACAATCAAAATTACATTGTCGTTACAATCAGTTCTACAGGGTGGTAGTCGTCTTTTTTTTTAATGCTTTATACCGATGTTGCAATCAACCTCCAGCCTCAAAATTTGTTCACCGAGATATTATCGGTTATCGAAATCAAACTATTTCGATAACAGATACTATCTCGGTAAACAGATTTTGAGTCCGGAGGCTGAAAGTAACATAAATATAAAGCAGTAAAAAAAAAAAAAAGATGACTGCCAGCCTGTATGAACTGATCATAACGATAGTGTAATTTTGAATTTATCAACCCTCACGTCGTGTGGTGTACTCGTTAGGTTGCGAAGGAAAATCTAGGCGAGTAAACTATTGCATATAAATACAAACTTTGCGTTCAAATTTTTGTATCATGCCACCCCAACACATTCAAATACATTCTGTCGAAGTAGCAATCAGCCGGAATCACCAAATCTTCCAAACACTAGCAAAAAGTGTTTCATTCTTTATATAGGCTTGCCTTGTAACTATCCTATAATGTTCTTTAAGGAGGACCTAGCTGATAAGAAATGACACACTGTTTGTTCGTGTTAGTTTACTTGTAACCCTTTAAAATCCATAAATGGTTTATATAAAAATAAATCCTTTATGTGCACAGGAAAACATGAACGAGATGTTTCAAGGATAAAAGCATCCCGTTCTCGCGTGGTAAACATACCTATAAAAGGTAAACAGGCAAACATCATCATACATGCAAACGCTCAGAAAAATGCCAAAGCACATATTATATTATTACAAATTATTATATCTGCTTTAGCATTTTTCTGAGTGTTTTCCTGAATGATGCTTGTGTAGCTGATGTTTTACAGTTTAGAACGGGGTGCTAGTATTCCCGAAACGTCGTGTTTATGTTTTCCTGTGCACTTAATGGCTTTATTTTTATGTGTACTTTTAACTCTCTCTTGCTCGCAGTCCATTTGGGAACTTATTTTAACCCCTTCCTGTAGCTGTCGGTTTCTTTACACAACACCATGACACTGAAATGGTTACAGATTACATTATAAGAAATATAAGGAAAATAATGGGGGGGGGGGAGGAAGTAAGTCCCCAAATGAATTGTGAGCAGGAGGGGGTTAAAAGAACAACCACCAGGTAGGATGCGAGCTTTACGAAAGGCCCTGGGGACACCAAGCACAAACTAAGGTCCTGATCTCCAAACCAATTGAATGCCGGTTCAAATCCCATGACTACGTAAATATGAGACCTAGAAAATAAAGAACTGGAATCAACGTGTGACTAAAAAGGTTAAATGGAATCCAATTATATTAATCTCAACCCCACCAGCATCTTATTTAAAAAAATTCATGTAAGGATAGCCCTTCGGGTCCTTTCACCATACTTGGTTTTCTATGCCAGATTAAAGAAATAGGCAAGGTGTACACGTCAACATACAAAAATATGTTAAAATTTGGTTAAAAACTAGAATTCTTTATGTATTTTTTTCTAGCCTGCCCCAGGAAAGAACCCACGTGGGTCGAAATTTGGCCTTCTTAATAAAAGTCGCTCCTATCTGACTTGTCTCTTCCATGATTCAACTGCAATGCAGCTTGTTCAACCAGCAGTCAATGCACACAAAAAAAAAACACACAATGATGGTGAAAGCAAATCCACTTCATTTGCTTTTCAATTCAAACAAAAAAATTAGTAAATTATAACAGAAAACTTACCTAGATTTTGTAGGAGAAATGGAATTCTATAAGTTTCCGAACGTGCGGTTCTACTGATGGGTTTTACGCTTCCTACTGCCGACTCTTGTTCAAAAACAACCAGTTTCAATCCCCGTCTCATTCTCCTCACGTCACTTCCGGTGTCTGCCCGCTTCTACTTCCGCTTCTCCGAATCTCCACTTTCGACAAGGCGCCCAACTTGCGCAAGGGAGGTGGTCGTTACCCCACAGTAGAACCATACTTTCGGATACTCGGAGATTTCCAATTCTCGTACAGAAACTAGGAAGTTTCTGGTAGAATTTACTAAATCTCCAGGGTGTACTCTCTACCGGTTCTACCGATGGGCAGACTGATTGTAAGCAATTGGGCTACCACCAATGACTGAAAGGTGGCACTCACAACCACACAAGAACTTCATCCGAGGCAGCAACCAACCACCGACTTCCTGCATCAATAGCAGTCAGTCTATAACCCGGGCAGCCCTATGCCAACCCCTACACACACTACCCACCAGCACCAAAGAAACTCTCACGTAGTAGCACCCAAGCACACGTCACAGACCACACACAGCCTGCATAACCGTACGATACCTAGGCAAACTGATACAAGATACCAACAGGCACCTACACTCAGCGGCCAAAGTGATATTTACAACGTAAAACCAAGATCGCAACGCAATAGACCTACACACACGGCCCCATCGAAAAAGCCACCATGCGACTCCACAACACAGGTACAACCGATCCAACTGTTGTACATCGTTAACCTTGATCCGTAAAAAAAAAAGGTTACTTTTGTAACTGAATCTAAATCAACATAGAAGACAATCACTCTGCAAGCGCGTACGGGGCACAGGGCCCATGGAAAAAATATTAAAAAATGAAAACCAAAACCTAATCTTGCAGCTCCCAAAACAAGCAACGCTCACAAGTAGACCTAAACCAATTCGACATCCTCCAACACAACTCTCCACGTCGTTTTTTGACTGCGACCAAGACATCAACTGAACCATGGCCAATTGAGAGGGACCCATACACATTGGACCCGAATTCCATTCTGCCGTAAGCCGAAGCACACAGACACGAAGATGACCCGATTTCCATACAGTCACCCACCTAAGTCATAGACTCGAGGTCCCATACCGGACAACAGTGTGAACAACAGAACCCACACAAACCATAAGTTCGCCAGGCCATAAGCCTAGGCCTGACCAACACGCTGTCGGCAAACCTGACGCACATGCAACAAAACAAAGAACAACAAACAAAAACCATATTCACCTAACCGGGAACACTTCTCCGTAAATATTCTGCAAAAACACCACTAAATAAACCATTTATCATAAACCTCCAAAGTAAAACTGTCGTAAAAAAGAACATAGCACTAACTAAATAACGCAGACAACCGCAAGACTTGGCGCCGACATCAAAAGTGGGGATTCAGAGAAGCGGAAGCAGGCAGACCGGAAGTGACATGAGGAGAATGAGATGGAGATTATGATTGGTTGTTTTTGAACAAGAGTCAGTGGAAGGAGGCATAAAACTTATTGGTACAACCGATAGAGAGGATACGCTGGAGTTTTTATATTGAAGGCAGTATAAAAACATGTCATAGACTACCATCCTGTGCGCAGGTGTAAAATTCAAACCGACCAGATTCAGGCTAGCCACTGCCCACTCAAAAATTACAAATACCCTCCAACAAGATGCCTAAGAAAAAATCTTCTTCTGATTCCACCACCTTACACATCTGGTTGCCACTTCAGCTTTACACATTCTCCTGGCGTCATCGTGTTTTTACATTCACGCAAATTACTGAAGCCTAGTATACGCCAGCATTGTTACTTACCAGGTACAGTGTTGTCTAGTAAAAGTGAAAGCATTCCACCGACAAACATACTGGTGCTTAGCATTACATCGATTACATCATCCAGTTCCTTGTTACCTGTGGATAAGTTAATAACTTATTTAGTCATTCTGCACCACATATTTCCAGATTATAAACTATTTTTCTGTCCCTAGTGGATTTAGGTCTTACTCAAGGCTGACATCATGTGTTTTTACAGATCTATGCTGAAAAGAAAATCAGCACCCAAGTTCGACTTATACCTATAATAACTTACAACACCTTGTGCTATGTTGGCTATTAATATTGAAACACAAATTACTTTATTTTGTGTAAAATGAACAATGATTTTGAGACTTAAAAATTCAAACACTACTTTGTACGTGCCCTCAGTTACTGCTTGCCAAGATGTGAATAATTTCAGTCTTTCGTTCTTGCAATCACTGAGTAACAGAGATGGACTAAACTGGTTGCATTTCGTCCTACTTTCACTGAGTTCATATTGGTTGGTTATTAGCACCCCAGGTGCTCCTTTCCCCACCCCAGGTGATGGAGGGAAATCTCACGAGCGCGCCGCACGAGTGGATTTCACTTCACCCCCGAAACATTGGACGACCTGTTTCGAGCAAAAGAGTAATTATCGCCGGGAAACCACCTATTTCTCACAGATATGTGCTTTAATGGTAAGGTGTGATGTCAAGCTAACTTATAGACTTATTTGAGTTTTTAAAATCTTTATTTGTACATTTTATTTGGGAATCATAATGAATTTAAGAATTTTTACATACAACTGACATAAATTCCTGAACGGAAACTTCCAGGTTAAAAACTAACTGTCTACGAAAGTAAGAGCTAAGGGAGAGACGTTCCTATACCCAGTCTCAGTTATTGATGTTTGTGTTTAAGTTAAAACCATAAACTTTTTTCTTACTTTTAATAGTTTAAATAAGATTAGAGTATAAAATGCACTAATCGCTTGAATCGTAAGTTTTTAGGTGTATTTCGAAGTGTCGGTAGCCTAGTTTAAGTACCGTCAGGAAAAAAAGGTTGCCAGGTAAGGCTTAGCTTGCAACACGTTTTTTTCTCCGTTTTCGTACCGTGAAAAATGTAGCCAATCGCAATTTTGCCCGTTTACACTGGTTTTGCAGTTGGGTGTGCTTGCTGAATTTGTGTCGTGTTGTTATGAAAAATCGGTCATTATGTCACGTAGTGGGTTAGGTGTTGCGTAAAAGTGTCAGATTATCAAAAAAATGTGGGTCATAAAAATGAACGACTACACTTTTAGCATGGGGATGTGTTAACGTGACGTCACCATCGTGCACTAATGATCGATAAACTAATTCTGTCATACCTTATCACTTAAGGAAAATTGGAAATAAGCCAACAGCGAAAATCATACACTAGAAATAACGTAGTTCAGTAAGCCACCTTTATGCGACTTACGTTTCGTCGGAGTGGCATGACCCGGATTCGAACCGGCTACGCAGTTCGCCCCCAGATCACTTGCATAGCGCCTTAATCGCTATGGCCACATCCTCCACTGCCATAAAGATAACTCACTGAACCCGTCATTAAAGTCACAACCTTGACCGGGTTCCATTCGACCGAAATACACTCGGCCATTGACAATGGAGAGGGAAGACTAATCATACACACACAAGGCTCAATAAAGGAGAAATAAATGGACATAAATCGCTGGAAACTGGATATTCGATAATTGTACAGACGTATTCGTATTTCCAGCGATTTATGTCTATTTATTTATACTTTTTCACTCATTTCGTTTATAACTCAAGGCATTTATAAAAGGCCACTATACGCTTTGTTTTATGATTATCTCAGTTTAGCTGGCTTTATATTGGATTAGCTTCATAGTATCAAAAGGTTTCGTGCAATATGTGTACTGTCCAAAGTTGCTTACCTGTTTGGATTGCTCCTTTGTGAGTTGCTAACCACTTTGGTATCGCTAATCCAAAAAATAAGGGAAGGCCAAGAACCATTAGGTTACGAGAGGAATTCATGTTGACAAACTGGATATTCGATAATCCTACAGACGTAATCATGCTGCACATGATAAAGAAAACTCCACCAATCACGGGCGCAGGTATGGAAACAAACAACGCTCCTAACTTTGATACGGTACCCACAAGAATCATGGTGATGGCCGCTGCCTGAACCACACGACGACTGCCCACCTGAAATTAAATTCATTGGTTAATTTCAGGTTTAATGCCAAATGATGTTATGAAAAGACTCATGAAACGTTTCTAAATGTTTACTGTTTCCATTATAAAAATAACGAAGTGAAACACAATGTTTGAAAAACCTTTAACTGGATGACATTGTATATGATCACACGTTTGTTGATTTGCTAGTAAAAAATTATTAAAACGAAATTAAAATTCTTTCACACTGTACCGCGAAAATCTTGCTGTTCATATTGCATTTTATTCCTTTGTACTAGGAAGTATAAAAATTAACATTACAATTTCACAGCATGAAATAACTCTTGGTACACCATTAATATGCTTGTTGTGACTATAATTTCCATATGTTTTGTGCTATTGGTTGGGCTCCGTATCATTAGATACATTTCTTAGGGACCTCACAAATCAGTAATCAGCATAACTGGAAGACCTACACATTTATGCAAATCTGCCCCCATTCTGGAAAATCAGAAAGTAGAAACTTATAAGTAGTCAATTATAGATTCACGCAGAAGGCATATTCTTAATTTAGTTGGTTACACAAGTTCCATATGTAACTACAGTGACTACAAAGAATTTTTGAAGCACAACACTCAAAGCAAACAAAATGAGAATTAGTCTCAATTTTGTAGCAAAGTGCAGCCCGGACTTATTTACTGAATGTCACAGGCAGTGGATAGCACGAAGAGATAACAATTTCGTTTCAGTTTCACTTTGTAAGTTTTTGGAAATCTAGTGATGAGCAAGAAGAGGGATTACAGTGAAGAAACTCGGAATGTGAGGACACGTCAAGAGCACGGTCCATGGGGGAATGTCAAGAGCATGGAATAAGTAGAATTGAGGTTCTAAACAGTTTCCAAACTTGAAAGACCCAAGTGGGAATCAGGAATAACCCAGGATAGAGTCTCAGCTGTTGTTGTGTAAGCCTTAGTGGAGGACATAACTCCTCGAAGTGTATTAATGAAGGATCGGCAAACAAAGGACTGAATCTCCTGGAGTAAATGAGTTATGGAAGGGGATTATAAAGTGCCGTATTTCATCCCCTTATTAGTTTAGGCCTGATGTTAATCAAGAGAAATAACCTCTTGTGTTACAGTTAAGTTTTGTGCTGGCACATCTTTTTATTCAGGGTCACTCGTATGATGGTTATTAACACGCGGTGTCATTACTACAGACGGCATTTGTGGTAGGATAAATTGTTAGTGGAGAGCAGATTCTCACATCAAGAACGCATTTGGGTGGCGTCAGTTTTAACAATGCGTGAAACAGTGTCATTCTGTCCTTAACTGCAAGGACGAGAATTTTCTGGAATAGTAAATAGGATGAAATTTCAAAAGATACTTCTGGAAAAATTTGGGAAAAAAGGAAAAATAAAACCCAGATTTCGCATATGAAATAAAACCTAAATGAGGCGAATTAAAACATGACATACTACAACTTGGAAGTATACTAAAAAAATTAAAGTTATGATTGTTCAGCTCCTCAACATCAAACTGTAGGTAAGTTTCATCATCACAGTAACTGCTGATTATTTTGGGTCTGAAAAATACTACGGTAACAAATAGAAAAGAAAATCGTTGGTGGAGCGAGTAAGCGCAGC
>JAHWFP010110261.1:0-27850 GCA_023313725.1 Lithobius niger
CAACCTCAAATGCAGACGCAGGATTTGTGATTTGTGTGGGTTCGAACGATTTGGCAACAGAAAACCCAAACCGGATTGCTGGGTCTATTGAACATATTACTAAAACTATTCGTGAAACCCGCCCTAGGGCGAAAATAGCAGTTGTTGGCTTGTTCCCCAGAGTTACATCTAACCATTGCTCGGTAGACACAAAGGTGGCCCATACAAATACCCTCATACTTAGTTTTTGTGTGGCCTGCAATGTAAACTTTGCCTCTCTTGACGAAGCTATTTGTTACGACCGTACCCTCTTGGCTAGTGATGGTCTACATTTGCCCTCGAAAGGTAAACTGTTACTCCAGGATGTGATTTGTAGTTTGATGTCACCGTTGGAAAACACCAAGATATAACGGGGAATATTCCCAATATTGGTGTAAACGATTTAAACGATTCGGACGTATTCTCCCCAGCTGCCTCGGAAATTGGTCTGCGCTGCATTCTGCTAAATTCAAGAAGTATTGTGAAAAATGCATGTAACTTTGCAGCGCTTTTGTCTGAAAACTGCTACGATCTCTTGTTCGTGGTCGAGACTTGGTTAACTTTTGCAACTACGGACCAAATGCTGGTTGGGGCCTCAAACTATAGACTGTTACGCATTGATAGAGAATCTCACGTGGGGGGAATACTTGTGGCATATAAGGTGGGAATTGACCTGGTAACAAATCAATTAGGAAAGAACGGCGTGTAAGCTTTTTCAATTACCTTGCCTATTCAGCAAATAAGCTTTATTCTTGGTTATCTTCCTAACAGTTACGATCCTATTGCGGTTCATAGTTTGGGAAATTTAATTGTTGAAAATGCAGCCCCACTAAACCCACTAATACTTCTCAGTGACTTTAACCTCTCTACGGTAAATTGGCGTACCGGAAGAGCTACAAATAGGTATCATCATGACTTCCTCGATTATATTGCACCACTTGGTTTGCGGCAATTGGTTGACAAACCAACTAGAGGATGCAATGTCCTTGACTTGGTTTTTTCCTCAGATGATCGCCTCGTCTTCGATTTGGAGATTATTGATGCTTTAGGTTCTAGTGATCATTGCATGGTCTCTTTTAACATCAATTGTGACATAAATCTTAAATGAGACTCTCCTAGAAGGATTGTCCGGGTCGATTTCAATGCATTGCGCCGTGTGCTTGCCTCAGTTGACTGGTCCCCAGTGTTGGATAATCTTGATTGCCCGGTTGATAAGATTTGGGATTCCTTTAAACTGATCCTTGATCAAGCAACATTATCTTGCTCTACGGTAAAGCAACTGAGAGATCCTTCTAAAAATACCTTGCCCCGTAATATTGTTAAGTTGTCTAGAAAGAAACTTCTATTGTGGAGAAAATTTAAAGTTTCAAACTCTCCCGAGTCACGGGAAAGATATAACACCTGTAGGAAACTTTATTGCACTACAGTTGAGCGATGGCATCGCTGGATGGACGAACATATACTCTAGCTGAGGGAAGTCTGTCAGCACTCTTTAGACTTTATAAATCAAAGACAATTTCGGCACGAGCCATACCTCCCTTTTTTTGCTAAAATGGCCACGTTACTTCTTGCACCGAAAAGGCAACCCTCTTAAATGAAATGTTTGTTGCCAATGGGGTAATCGGTGACAGGTCTTTTGTTGTTGCTGGTACTTCTTATTCTACACAGTTCTCAAAAATTTCGTCGGTTGAGTTTTTGCAGGCCAATGTTTTGGAGGCCTTAAACAATCTTAAGCCTAGCCATGCGCTGGACCCGGATGGATATTCGGCCTACTTTTACAAACAGATTAAATATGAAATCGCACAGTCCCTTTCCTCGATCTTTTCGGCCTCGCTGGCATCTGGAATGTTGGGAAAACTGCAAATGTAACACCTGTCTTCAAAAAAGGAAAATCCTCTGATCCAACAAACTATAGACCAATAGCTTTGACTGCAGTCCCATGCAAGTTGATGGAAACGATTATCCGCACCAGGCTGTTGGGGTACCTTACTTCCAATAATATGCTGGATAAACATCAGTTTGGCTTCTTACCTGGCCGGTCTGCCACGGAACAACTTTTGTTGGCCAAGGATAACTGGACGTCGGCACGTGACCTCGGAATTCCTACCGACATTTACTTCGATTTTTGTAAGGCCTTCGAATCGGTCGTACCAAGCAAATTGCTATTTAAACTCATGCAACTTGGCATTGAGGGTAAGCTTCTAAATTGGCTCAAATCTTTCATTATCAATCGATCACAATGCGTTGTTGTCCAGGGAAAATTTTCAACAACACTACCGCTAACTAGTGGTGTACCTCAGGGCTCAGTACTGGGCCCCCTATTGTTTGTTATCTTCTTAATTGATCTTCGCACTGCGCACGAGTCAGTGCATGAGTTCAAATTTGCTGATGATCTTTGCAACTCGAGCGCAAATATTGTCTCTGTGGAAAATCAAGCAACACTAACTGCTGACATAGATGATGTGCAACGTTGGGCAACCAAATGGCATCTTCCATTATCCCTACCAAAGTGCTGTAGTTTCCGCATTGGAAACCTTGAAGGTATTAAACCTTACTCAATTGAGGGTGTCAGTCTTCCGTTGGTTGGAGTGATTAAGGATCTCGGGATTTGGCTAACATCAGATCTGAAATCTACGCTACATTGCAAAAATATTTCCTCTATTGCTTTCCGTCGCCTAGCAATAGTAAGGAGGTGTTTTTGTCAAGCAAATGTATGTACGCAAATTAGGGCGTTTAAAATTTTCTTGCGTCCATTATTGGAGTATGGGAGCCCTGTCTGGTCTCCCCATCTATTGGGGGATATTGATCACGTGGAGTCCGTTCAGCGATGTTTCACACGTGGACTACCGGGTTTTCGTAATCTGACACAGGGTGAGAGACTCAGAAAGGCTGGACTGGACTCGCTGGAGCTGCATAGGATACGGGCTGACTTAGTTCTTACTTTCAAGATTCTGCACGGGCTTCTATCGGTTGACTTGCCTTTATTTGATCAACACCCACTTACTGCTACGCGTGGCCATTCAATGAAATTCCGTATGCAACCTTATAAACTGGACTGCCGTAAACACTTTTTTGCTTGTCGGGTGGTGCCAGTGTGGAACTCCCTTCCTGAGAGGCTTGTTTCAGCCTGTTCAATTGCTGTCTTCAAAAAGCAACTCTACAATCAACCGTTACAAAATTTTCTAAAGCGTTAATCATCCTAATATCCTAGTTTTAACATGGGACCAGTGTTAGTGGCAACAAATTGCCCTTCTGTACTCCCAACCTCTATTTGTTGTGTGGTTAAACATCCATATTATATTATATTATTAACACTTGAAGGAAGCCTTCGTTGCAGTAAAGTACAAGCCTTATCAGCTGACCCAGTATTCTGCATCTTTGCTCCCATCTTCACAGCAGTTGAACTGATTCCCAGAACTTCCTTCCGAGCAAAAACTCAGAAACGTTTGAACCACCCAAGCAAATCATCAACCCAGCCTTGACCACCATCATTGGCAAAGAACCTGAATGCCTCCTCTGTCCAGTTCGCGCACTCCCTTACTATCTCAACAGGACAGACAACAATAAATGCCGCAGGGGAAGAAACCAACTTTTCCTCCGCTTCAAAAGAGACTTCGGAGAAACATCTTTTTCAGCGCCACCACATCTTATGAAAGAAAACCAAATTCCCGTTTTACCATTTTTCTGAATAAAGTGCGAAGTTTGTTAACTTTTTGGGGGGGCGAGCTCGTAACCATAGGGTGCCCTTCAAGGTGGTGCGCGTCACCTAACTTTGACGAGGTCAAAGCGTGAATGCCAAAGTTTACAAGTAATGTATATTTTCCAGCAGAAATAAGAAACTTAAATTTTCCGTCCATATACATTACCTTACCTACCCTATCCTCTTCAGTTGAGTCCACTCCTTGACGATATCGAGAGAATAAATGGTGCCAACTATTCGCACCGAGTTACTAATATAGGAAGAATGTGTTAGAGCATGCGCATTTGGGTTACCGAGCTGGCAGCTACAAGCACCCAGAAAACCTCTAGGGAAAATTAGCACTTTGAAGAACGAATGCCAAAATTCACAGATAATGAATATTTTCCTAAGCTAAAGAAACAAATTTCAACCAGCCCTTGCTGGGGGGCGGGGGGGGGCCCACCGCAAATTTAAGTTTTTTTCAAACATTTTTATAAACTACATTTGTGCTGTACGTTTGTTTTTTCAATACAGTTTCGTCATTTTATTGGAAAACCTTAATATAATTGTTGTATTTTCTAATCGTTTAAAAAAAGGGTTTAGTGTCAATAAATAGGATAATTATTTTAAGGTGGTGTGATTTGTCATTACAGCCCAACGACAACAATCTCGGTGATGCAAAGTTTTACTTGCTGCTCTTCATTCAGCGGATATCAGGAACAGACATTGGAATTAGCGTTGGAGGATTTTTCATAGTTCACAAAACTCTTCTGCTCACTGTAAGATTCATAATTTATGATCCTATGAGTACTTTTGGACAGTTTATCTCTGCAATAATTTCTATTTGAATAGCAATTTCCACATAATATTTTGTCAAGAAAAAGAATATTTTAATCAATGTATTTATCTGATCTTTTATTGAATTGAGTCAGATAGTGGCTAATCCTCTGAAACATAAGTAACAATTAAGTTTCCTATTCCCTACTAACAATGGCTAATGCCAATTTTAATAGAATAATAATAGAATAATAATAGAATAAGATCTATTAAAATTGGCATTAGCCATTGTTAGTAAGGGTCAGCATAGGGTCTGAGTCTTTGTCTTAGACTCTCAGCTTTGAGAGCTCAAAACACCGTCAAAAGTGAACATTTAAAACCAAATTTGGAATCTAGCGGTGACAAGTCAAAGAATTGTGAAATTCGGCCTAAACAAGTCAGTGAGCCAGAGAGGTGCTAAATGGAGAACTTTTTGTTGTTGTTTGGGATGTACCTTTCATCTGGCCTATCTACAGGTCAAAGTACACTAAAATCATGGCAATCAGGTCAAATTGAAGCTTCCTAGGTGGGCAAAATAAACACAGATGCAAACCTGTTTACGTTGCCTTTGGAGTTGTATGTCAAACTACCTGAGCGATGAATCGAGCCCACGTCCTTTGAAACCAAAGGCCGAGGTCAAACCGCTGAGTCATACTGACCTCCGCCCAGTGGTGGGTCCTCGGCCTTTGGTTTCAAAGGTCGTAGGTTCGATTCTCCTCTCAGGCAGTCTGACATAGTGGTCCAAAATATTCGTAGGTGGGCATGTGCCTTTCCAATGGTGGGGTTGAACAAGCTCTCGAAGTGGTTAAGCCTCAACACGACGGGGCTGTTCCTGGAGACAGGTGCAATCCACAATTTCAAAATCATACACAGAATTTTAATTTACGAGAGAGCTGAGTCGCTCTTGGTCACAAACAAAGATAAAAAATCCGCAAAAGTTTACACGTCATCGTGCTACGTGTTAACATTATTTGTAACTTTTTATGGTTATTTTAATCTTTTGTTTGTGACCAAGAGCGACTCAGCTCTCGAAAATATTAAATTCTGTGTATGCTTTTGAACTTGTGGAATTCACCTGTCTCCAGGAACGGCCCCGTTGCGTTAATCCTTCATTCCACAAATTACCACGTTAAAAAAAAATGGTTAAGCCTCAATCCCCCACCCTTTAAGGGATATCACGTGCCATAACGTGCTAAATGAAACAATGCTATTCTGCTGATTAAAAAAAAATTCTCCATTCTGTAACCAAATTCTCCCAACGTATAATTTTTAGTATAGCTTAAAATTGAGTATTAAAAAGGCTAAGACTCTTATAACAGTTTTTTAAGGTGATTATAATGTTTTGTTGTTGTTGTTTTTCTTGCTAGGACAAAGAAAAAAACACATATTAGTATTTAAAAAAGCTTAAGCGTATAAAATACGGATGCAAACCTTAAAAAACTTGTAGCTCTGAAGGAACAGATGTAAGAAAAAGCCACTTAATCCATCAACGTTGCACTAATAGGCGTAAAAGAATGTCCAGCATTTAAAAAATTAAACTGGAGCTTCTTTTACACGTATTAGTGCGATGCTGATGGTTTACATATCTTTTTCTTGGAACTGTTCCTTTATAGCGTTAAGTTTTTTAAGGCTTACATCCGTACTTTATATGCTTCTGCGTTTTTAATAGTAATTATTGTTTTTTTCTTGTCCTATCAAGAATAACAACCAAAAATATTACAATCACTTTAAAATAACTGTTATAATAGTCTTAGACTTTTTGCTACCCAATTCTAAGCTAAAATTATACGTTGGGAGAATTTCGTTACAGAAAGGACAATTTGTTTTTTTAATCAGCAAAACAGCATTGTTTCATTTAGCACGTGATGGCACGTGATAACTCTTAAAGGGGGGGGGGGGGGCGGGGGGATTGAGGCTCAACCATTTTTTTTTAACGCGGTAATTTTTGGAATGAAGAATTAATGCAACGGGGCTTTTAATTCTCAATTTTAAGCCAATAAAAAAGCGTTCAAAAGTACCTATGCCTATTTTATACCTACGTTTTAAACTATAAAACTAGAGCATCGGTTCATTGGTTAGGTTTCCATGTGTATTAGAGCTGTACGGGCTAGAATTTGGTTAATCATGTACATTGAGCTAAAAGCCATGAAATTTGGTGCACTAGTCATTCTTTGCTTACAAATCGAACTAGCTATGAAACCCTCTCGAGATACCCAAAAGGCTACTTCCTGCTACCACCACACTCACCTCTATGGGGTTATTGACCAACAAATTCTTGTAGATCGTAATAAAACATGAATTATTGGTACTCAAGTCATGCCTAGCAGTATAAATCGAACCAGCCATTGAACCCCTACGAAATTGGCTGCCAAGGCCACCCGCGCCCCTGTTCCCCCTCCCTGACGTTTGACCAATAAATTCTCACACATGTACTGTTAAGTTGTTATTGCCATTCACAAAAAAATGTCAGAACGTTCAATGCAACATACTTATGTTCGGATTCTAAGTGTACAAATGCACAGGATGCCCCTGTTATACCTTTAAGGGCCGGTAGTCCATTGCCAGAACTTTCATTACATTCAAATCTTTATTGTCAGAAGTTTGACTCTGCGTGTGCAAATGCACAGGATGTTACCGTTATGCCATCCAGTGATAATTGTCAACCGTTAAAAGTGTTGAAACCCAACACAGTATGAACATGATTTTCACCCCGATTCTACGAGTGGAAATGATGTTAATATATTTAATACTGCAAATGTACCACTGTAACAAAATAGTACCGTACATGGTAAACTGGGCCATACTAGCGTTAGGGGTGATGCACAGTTATCTTAGCTGTACAGGTGACTGCCGTAAATGTTTCGACTCAAGGCCAATTTCCCATGCCCATTGTTTTTATAATCATTCCTTACCTCTTCCTACTTCTACCGAATCGCCCCATGAGCTGTGAGCGGAGGGGAGGCTCCTGAATCTCGTATTTCCCTAACGGAAATGACCATGAACCCATTTCGGATGACATTGAGAAAATTTTGCTGAGGGTGAGCGGGATGCCTTGTGTCATAATTAGATGAATTTGTGTAATGGTGAGTGTGTAGGAGATGTTGGTAAGTCGGACGATGACTATAACACAGCTTCTCATTACATTGATGATAACATTGTAAGGTTGGGTTGTATTGTATCCATCCAAGGCGCACTTAATGATATGTACGTTGAACAGACACTGCAT
The DNA here is from genome assembly GCA_023313725.1 of Lithobius niger. Lineage (NCBI taxonomy): Eukaryota > Metazoa > Arthropoda > Chilopoda > Lithobiomorpha > Lithobiidae > Lithobius > Lithobius niger. The sequence goes on from JAHWFP010110261.1 coordinate 7,740, forward strand.
GCACCGGATGTTGTAAATGGTGGTGATACGAAACGAGGTGATTGTAAACATATCACATCAGAACCCTAGTGTAGCTTATAGTATGAACCGTTGTGGGATTCTGAAAGACGGTATGTGCTTGGGACAGCTTGGTTCTGAGTGCAGTATAGCCATTTATCCACCTCCGATAGTGGGAGAATTGCGTCGGTATAAGTACTTTTTGGCAGCTCGGGGTGTTGATATAAATCTGTTCCATAGATGAATGGCGAATACATTTTTGAATCATCTCAAATGGATGTTGAACAAGGGCACCCTCTTGGGACCCCGCTTATTGGGGAATGCACAGTTGAAGTGCGACATATGCCTTTGGAAACAAATGTCCTGTTTTCCCATGTACTGCTTAACAAATTCCAGGTTCCCGAGGTGTTCCTTAACGAGACCCAGCGCTGACAGAATGAAACTGGTAAAACACTGAGGCACCTGTGGACAAAAATGCATTGTTGGTTGTAACCTTCAGTTGTGGGTCGTGCACTTGTCGATCGGATGGACACATGGTCCGTCAAAGAATGCATGATTAGCCGGGAAGAAGCATTTGCAGGCTGACCGGTACTGTTAGCTATACTTGAGGTGGGGATGCATCAGCTGTTGTCCATGTGCTCCACAACAAAGCCCAGGTTCCCCAGGTGCTCCTTAATGATATCCGATGATGACAGAATGAAACCAGTAAAACCCTGAGGTGTCTGGTGAGAAGTCATGTACGTGACCATGTACGTGCATCGGGAATGGTACTGTGCAAACCTTTATCCGCCAAGAATACCTGAACGTAACAGCCTGAGCTAACGGGGGTTTTTAAGCCTTAAAAATATTGCTCATGCGATCTTGGTGTATGCCGGGCTGCAGGAGGTGTTCTGGTGACATGCCTGTTTGTTGGTAGCACGTCTGCATAATGCCGTGGGTACCCGTCCACTTCCTGGAGACATGTCTCCAAATCAGGCCTGGGGTGGATCGTGTACTGGATGCCAACCGGGTCAAACGATTTAGATGTCTAGCATATGCATATGTGCATCCGGTTGTGTGTGATTCCAAATTTGGTCCGAAGGGATGTCCGAAAATCTGCCTGTGATTCGGTGTGGTTCTTCATTTTTATATTATGCTTTTACACAGAAGTCCTACAGGAACCCTGCAGCAATTTACAGGAGAGTTTATGGTGTCCACTAACCTAGTATTTTATGAGGAGAGGAATGATATAGACTACTTCCTCGAGTCATGCGCAAATGTTGCTATAGGGTCTTTCACGTGAGGCGTGCAGTAGCGACAGTTCGCTGAACGTAAGTGGTTTGCAGCTGCGTAGGTGTTGCTTAAATATTCAAAATACTTCTGATAATAGTAATACTCCGTCTAACATTCTACCGGTCTCTCCTAATAGTAGGGGCATATTTCCATTGCATCTAGAAGGAGCTATTTGAGTAATGAGGTTACCATTCATGGGTTTAGTGGTAATGTTACTAGTATTGCAGGAAGTTATCACCTCGCCCTTAGTGAAAGGGCCAATTTAGATATGGACTCGAAATCAATATCGTTGCTCATGACTGGACTACTTATGCGTGTGTAATGGTCGTATAATTATATGTAAGATGTACGGTTGCATAAGTTTACAGCATTGTACCTTATTTGAATTTGTCAGGCATTATTATTGCATGTTTCGACTCTACGAAATTTTTCTTATTTACAGTCAGGATTGGCCGGTTTCATCAGTACTGTTATTTTACCATTTTGGTCTAATTAAAATCGCATTACATAATTAAATTATTAAACTGTAAAGAATTGCTGTATTTCACCACTGTCAATATTAACGTAGTGACCACTCATTTAAAATAACAGTAACATTTGTTTACACATAACAAACGATAATTGGACAAACAAATATGTACGTTCTCAACTTAAATCATTTGGCCTTTCGCAACATTTGCATATTCAATTCAACTGTAGTATTACGAATAATTAAACTTTAACTTCATTTCATTGGCCATATTTTCATGAATCAATTATTGAATTGTTTTATGAATTGGTCACTCGTTAAGTAACAAATCACGAACGCTTGATAGCTAATCTTTTACCTTTTCATAAAGTTTAACTTATAAAGAAATCTAATAAGGAAACTCACGAACTCATTCGATTGCTTGCTTCAGCATAGTTGATTAATGTCCAAATTCATCTCAAATCTTGAAGTGATTTTCGAATCAGTTTCAGTATTGTTCTTTTAAGTTTGGAGTCAAACTTTTGAAGTGGCATGTTGGCAGACGTGACGAATATGTCGCTGAATGGCCCTCGCTTGCCTGCGACAACGGAACAACGATGATGCTTGTAACAACATTGTGGCCGGTGGTTAAGTACTTTAACTGAAGGGTTGAGGGAGTGTGGTGAAGAGAGCGAGTTGCACTCGTGCGTTAGCTTACAAAACCTCGTGCCTGGCTTGCATCATCCCTTCAAGGAAGTGCGCTATTGGCTGACTCCTTTGCTTCTGTTTTTTTTTATTGGCTAAGAGCTTTGACGCTCGTTTCTCATTGGTTAAGACACCTAATACTGCGTGTTCTGATTTGTTGGTGTTGTCGTAGGGAGTGACGTTTTATGTGTCCGTTCATAAACTCAATCGAAGTAAACCAAATTAACACTTATGGCTCGGTAAGTTGATATTCGAATGCAGCTAGAAACACAAATACGACTATAATCACAAGTACAATGTGAACCCTACACAAAATCCTCCATATTACTTTTGCCCATAAGCAAATACAAAATACAAATATTACACCAAATCTTCGGGTCTTACACGTGACACGTATTGTTTTCCCGTTTTACGTACTGGTGCGAGCACTTCTTGGGGTGTAGAGGTGATTGGGCGTACGTCTTCCGAGGGAAAACTGGATGGAAAATCGTCTAAGTCGTGTGGTTCGAGTGGGAGTCAAATAACGCCTAAGCGGCAATGGTTTAGGCCCATCCGTGTACCACGACGGCTAAACCACGTTCTAACCAATTGGACCACTAATTGGTAGTGACTAGGTAATTCACTTCCAACCCTCGAGAAGACTGTGGGGGTTGGAACCGTATCAGCCATGGTGTTGTGTTGGTATGAGCATTTTTCACCTGGGTCGTATTGTATTTTATTCACCCATGGCATGTATATTGTATAACTTATATTTTTCCTTAAATTTATTGTTGATTTATTCGGAATGTCTAAAACAGATGTAGCCTCGTGGTCAAATCATCTAACCTAGAGTTGCATTTTGTTATGAAATGTGTTTGTCTTTCCTTACAGGGGAAACAATTTGTTATCTACTAACTTTTTGAATATTAACAGTTTTATTAACATATAACAAGTGCATTTCAATGGTTACAAATCATCAACACGGCATTCTCGAGGGTTGGAACCGAATTACCTATAGGCACTACCAATTAGTTGTCCACCTGGTTGGAACGTGCTTTCACCTGTAGTGGCAACATCGGCCTACATCATTGCCGCTTAGGCTTTGTCACTATTATATTTCTAGTTTAAACGTACCCCTGTCTCGTCCAGGCCTAATACTCGGGGTGGAAAGGAGGGCGGACTATATGCCCTGTTCCCGGGCCGTGCCTACATTTAGTAGTCCTCCACCAGTCTGTATAGACTGGTTGTAAGCATTTAGTTGTATTTTTCCGGTGTAACACTAGTGTGAATCGTGTTATGTTTTCTGATCCAACAAAGCCTGTTTAACGTCAAGCAAGTGATTGTTGCGGCTGTTAAGGAGGAGTTTGTCGTTATAGGGATAGCGATATTTTATTGAGCTTATTGGACTTACACCATTCGCTCATTATACTACGTACTAACTAATCTACTTAAAATAAGCAAATGCACAACAAGAGGCCAAGATTCCCGGTTTCCCCCGCACACCCCTATAGTCAGAATGCTTCGGGAGCAGGAAGAAGAGGAAAGACAAGATGACACCTGCCAGTCAGACGTCAAAACGCTGGGTCGCCCTGCAGAAGTTACCCAGCGTTTTGCATTGTCGTTATTTATTTATTTAATCTTACAGGAGTCTATCAGCCTCAGCGCTATGCACTCCTTCTACAAACTTACTCTATCTTACAGTAAACTTAAAACTATACATAGTGCCAAACAACATTTGAGAATAACAGTCTCCTAACACATTCCCGAGCCTACTCTAGGAAACGCCTAGTTGCCGCACAAAACCCCAGAACTGTCCGGAGACCGACCCCTGTGCTCCTGGCACTCCTGTGCTCCTTATGCAAAGGGCAACGACAATGCGTCCTATTTTTTACTGCTTGGTCGATTGGCCATAGCTGTGTCATCGATTGTTGATTTGTCTACCTGATTAGTTGTATTTTTCCCTCTCTTTACCTTAGTATTTTCTGCAGGGTTGTATAGTTTGTCTGAATTTTTTTGGGGGGCAGCCAAAACTCACGGATCTGAGACTGTTTTTCGGGAAAGAGCTGGTGAGGCCTATCCGCTACATTTTAGGCCCGAACTGTATAATCCCTTGGGATCCAGATTGGCACTCAATGGAAAATATATCTGCCGTAATGTAACTAGTATTAATTTAACTATAACATGATGTGCTAAATGATTATAAACTGCGACTTAGTTTTTGCATTTCCGAAAATAACTTTTCATGCCTAAGAGACTTTTAATAAACACGTGTGGAAAATAAAGTTGACAGTAACTAAAAAACCGTGACTCGAAGCAATTCTGACATGATGTACTTGCCCATTCCTATTATTGCAAACGTTTCATGAATAAATACGATCATTTGAACCAAAACAAAACAAAAGAGACTTTTATAGATTTCATTAAGTGGGGCTAACGCCAACGTGTTCCTAGCTGTAGACCTACCTCAACGAAGATCACTTTTAGTCGGTGTATGTTAAAGCCAGCTACAAGAATAATTAGAAGCCGTGGATGTTGATACTCCGCTCTACTACCGCCGATTATTAGGACCTTTGGCCATACCTTATTAATAGACTTGTGGGAAGTGACCGTACAACGCCGATAGTCTTTAAGATGGTTTAGATGTAAAAAAAAAACATCGAAGGCCTTAAAACCCTACCGACAGTTTGAGGAGGGCTCCCTAGAACCAAATGAAGTAAACAAAACTTAGTCAAGCTTGTAAAAAAAAAGGAATATGTTCACACGCAGATGGGCAAAACACGCAAGATGGCAGTGTTTTGAGGATGATAAAGCTATGGCACTTCCCTAACCAGTTACGCGTGGTGCTTCAGGTTATGCTCATTTTCCATTTATATGGTTTAAATAATCGAATTAGTGCATCTTCCTGTTATACTCGTCTTATGTGCTGAGCCATTGGAGTGATTTTCTTTTAAACATATACGAGATGCTAGGGACTTGGTCACCGAGCTGTGAGGATTCGAGATCGAAACACACTACCGCCCTATGTATATATGAGACTTTAAAAAGGTCATGTCTCAGTATACTCCTGGAATGGAAGTAATTCAGTGCCATTAAAAAACTGTGAGCTACTGGGTGTAAATTGTTTTTATACCAACATCGGGGTGATTGTGGTAGGTGGAAAACCTTACTTTTCTTACAACTTCGTGGGCTTTTAAATTTGCATTATTTTTGAAAAGTAACTACTATTTTGCAGTACACTATACTATTGAGAAGCTAGTAAAAATATTTATGTAACTAAAGATGTCTTTTGATTTCAGATTGTCGGAAGCTTGGTGACCTATACTATCGTACTTTACCAAATGAAGTGAAAAATATTCTCCTCTGAATATATTCAGTGCCTTACCTGTTCTGTGTGTACGTGTAGCAGACTAGGACCTACTTTTACCGGTAGAACAGGCTAGAGCATATTATAGCTGATTTGATGTAATAATTTTAAAGTTTCAAACAGATGTGTTGTATTTGTTATTGTATAAATGGCATTGGGAGTAATAAAGACTTTTACCGTTGCAACACATTGAAAGTGTTTGTTTCATTCCATTCCAAATAATAACGGCTAGTAACTTAAAGGAGCCACCTCTGATGCATTTTTTGAACTGCATTGAAAAGAACGAATTTTAAATAGTCTGTCAGAGATAGCACCACTCGATTTTCTACTACTTTTGTAACTAACAGTGTCACATAAATAGTTTTCACACGCATAAAAAAAATGTACAACTTAAGTTTTTTTTCACATTTTTAGGTACATATTTTGTCGTGGAGCTGGTTGTATATAAGATGCATATCTCTGATTAAATTACTACTACAATAAAAGATAAATGCTGTGCTGTGAGATTCGAAATTTAGAGGAAAGCTTTGGTTTTTGTTTCATTTTGCAAATCTTACTTCGTGCTCTTTCGTGCACAGAACTCAGTTCTATTCAGAATACTCTTTTCCCAACAATGGCGATTTCCTGCACGATTTTGGCGATAATAGTCCACCTTGATTTCAACACTTCAGTACCTTAATTAAACAAATAAGATTGACCACAAACCTACGCGATGCAACACCAAAATTACAACCACTAAGGCCTTTCTTCAACAGCATGATCATTTCCAAAGTACTCCTCCATACAATACGTTACATTACAGGAGGATACTTTGATAACTATTACGCTGCTGGGCGTTCTCACGCTGGTAGATATTCAGTTTCAGCATTAGTAAAGTATGCTCTAATTGTAATGTAACAGATGACTGATTGTTTATATAGGAGCATGCTTTGAAAATGCTCACGCTGATGGGCAAAGACCTTAGTGGTTGTAAAAATCTTGGCACTATTTTTTAAACTATTTTTTTGGGAACCAGATGACGGAAGGTGAACTCCTCCGAATCGTCGTCGTTTTTTACTTTGTGCACTGTGTTGGACTTACTTTCCTGCAATTCAAACATTTCGCTGTGCAATCATATATTACAAGGATGTCCACTGAGGAGCAGGTTCCACCTAATAAGCATGCCAAATATGACAGAGGTATTGGTGAGGTTGAACACCCTCTGTCATCTGACACTCCCTCCAAGTGATTTTATTGGGGAGCCAATGTAGGGAGAAGGTCCCTTTAATAATTCGGGCTTCACTGATAAGAGTCCGATGCTGTGCTTAGGTTAAGTGTTTGTAAATATTTGTAGGTTCCAACAATTGTGCAGCTACCTTTGTTACCCCACGTTGCCCTTCATAATACCATTGTTGTTTTTTCTTTCTATTGTTCTGATGACATTTTGCAAGAAAAATGTTTGGTTCTTTTTCCTACTGGCCGGGAGGCCGATTTATATTTCTCCCTTGATGAACCTACTCTCTTTCGCCTAAGTGACTGTATTAGCAAGCACAGAAGTACTTATCCTTATGCTATGTCAACCTTACGCGAACGGCAGGTAAGGACGTTTATACTCTAATTCTAGTGAACTAGTTGTGGGACCAGTGTTAACTGACTTAGCCAAAAGCTAGAGCCTAAGACATTTCGCCTTATTGTGTACACGACTGTTATGTTGACTGACAAGTGTTAATATCATTCACGAATAAAACCATAGATTCTTAAAGATAATGCTTTGTGTTATTTCGTACCAGGACCAACTCTCAGATCCGAGATACAGCCTCCCGAGAATTTGACATGGGACAGAGCGTGGGGGGGGGGTAGCTTTATGTAGAAGTATGTGGATCGTAACCATACTCTGGGTACCCTGGATTTGATATCCTCTTATGTGGTAGCAGAAGGTAGGTGGGAATAGGGACAGTACTAAACCCTGATAAGCCTACCTACTACAATTTTTGTCCTTGTATTTTAAGGATGGCCTTTACCGACCCACGTATCGTAGGGACTGAAAAAGGGTGCTGTCGAAAGGAGGGGAATCATCACATTGATCGATGTTGAGACCTCCATCTGGATGGTGGTCAATATTTTGTTGATAACATAATGTCTGTCACTGGATTGACTAATGGTAAAAGTACTTCTGCCCCAAAGGATGATGGTACTTCAGAATTCCAGTCAGACCCCCGCCTGGAAATTTCAGACATTTCTTTTTCTTTGTAGTGGGTAATATCATAAGAATGTCTTTGTGTAGGGGCGCCCCCTAATTCATGTAGATCCGGAGGGGGCGTGCCAGAGGATTTTTCCACCCCTCTGCCACTGGAGAAAAGTTTGTTAGTCGCTACATTACGTAGGGAGCTTTATTCCCCCAGAGTAAAATATTTAAATGTGTTTAAATATTTACTGTAGTGCTACAATTGTACTATAACAAAACCCGCACGTGTTTTTCTGCCTTTATTCGGCTCTGTGGTGATACTTAGCTTTGTATGTAACGAAGCTTGTAGAAAATATTGTTGATCCTCGTACTCTGCTGAGATGCATTCTGGCTTCGCTCCAGCAACAATGTTCCCTTCAAATGTAATTGTTCCCCACGCTCTCATCTTGCTTTTGCTCTCTGCCGCTCTCCTTTTTTTGCGCTCCCTGACTTTTATCCGACTCGATGCCTATGAAGTTGTTTGCGATAGCCAAAGAAAATGGCTACCGTCCGCTATTTTCTAGCCCTAATTGAATTTTAAGCCTGTTTTGGAGGAAGCAAGCGTATGGATAACGACGGTGGTCCTCTCACCTTTATAGAGGTCGTATGTTGCCATTGAAAGATGCGTTAATTTATAAAGAACTTTGTTAGACATACGGAACTATCATATTCAACGGATTTTCAAAGTTACGTCATTTGACAAGTATTGTCAAGGGCAGGACTGCCCTACGTTACACATGTCAATAACAACTGAACTTTTCGCCTATAATTGCAATGAAGTAATAAGCTTATTAGCTTTGCAGAGAAGATATACGTTAGGAGCATAGCGGGAGATTCAAAGGCACGGAGAGAGCGCGAGGAACTTCCCCACTGAGAATAAACTGTTCCAGGCCAAACAAGAGAGACATCTTTTTGATATAGTTTTTCATGCCTTCACAGCGATCTGCTTCTTAGATCCATGGTCAGGGCTGGGCCTCCTGGACTCGTGGTCCCTTGGTACGGTCAGAGGCCTATCAGATCGGAACGCACTCTGGTTACCCACTTTTTCAAAATACATATAAAACTGTAAAGGTACCTTAAGTGAAAATAATCTTCACATGTAAACGTTACTTGCTGGAACATGAGCATGTATATACGAAGAAAAACTAACTAAATGGGTCATCTGTGTAAATATATAGGTTGAGCATAGCTACAAGTACAGCTACGTTTAGGCGAAATGCAATTAAAACGTGTGGTCTGCTCAAGCGTTGTGTTAATGCAACGTGATACTCCTTAATAAAGTTTCTAATTGCATTTGAACGCAGTTGCTCTGCACGATACAGACAGTTAAAATATATTCTTCGCCAGAGAAAGTACTCATTTCACGAGGAAAGTGATACACAAAATGTGACGACAAACTTCGAATTAATGTATATTATCATGCCAGGAAAGAGGCAAAAGACTGGGAGTGGTAATGTGGATTTTTGAATTAGTAAGTTATTTGAGAACTTAGGGTATGAGAATTTTGCCAAGAAGTCATTCAAATGTGTGGCACGTCGTTAGAGTTTCGGACCATACGTGACGCTCATGTCGTCGTTTTGTATACCGGATTGAACGTTGTTAACAATACAAAACTGTAAGGAAAGGAGGTTGTCAGTTCCTTGAGACTGTTGACCGAAAAGTCCTTATTCTTTACAAGCAATTTGTTCTGCAATACTTGGAAGTTGAAACATCATGAAAGTATATTTGTGTCTACAACACGTTAACTCATGCACAAGAAAACATTAGTATATCCGGAACTCAGTGATGACTTTGTACTTTCCAAATACTTTAAGCTTGTGAAATGGCCTTGTTCATTTTTGAAAAGAATTTCCATCAGAGACATTATGTCAAGTCTTACTTGGTAGCCTATATTAAAAAACATTGTGATGTACATAGCTTACGTACTATGTTCTGACACCTAGTCAGAACCAGTATATTCGGTTGATTACTTTAGAAATACTTTCATCAGTCTGCTTTACTGTATTTCAGTAATTCTTTCTCGCTAAAGTCTTCAACATTCTTTATTTAAATATCTGTAATTTCATTTTTCGTATCTTCATCTAGTGGCACCAAGTCTGTAAGAGTTGCTCTACAAGAAAATTGAGCAAATTCCTTTTGTCAGATGCGTTTCTCAAAGCAAACATGCATAGCCAAAATTTCAGGTGTAAATGATATGGTGTTAAAATGATTCATTTAACCGAAACCTCATTAAAAGAAGTTTATTTTTCTTCTTGAAATGCCCGTTTGTCAGTTTGAGCTTAATGCTACAATTTTCAGTTTTACTAAGTATATTAAGAATGTTATGATACTTAGTACAGATGTAGAAAAGAATCAATAAAAACAAATTCGACAAATTTTGTGGACCTGTTAATCCAAACATGTGAATATGTGAAGGCTTCCAAAAATTGGGCAACGACTTTCGACTAATTTAACACTAGGCTAATCCTTTAGCAGATAAACCACAATGATGCCTCTTCTTGTAGGGGGCATAAGCAACAAGTCCCTATTTAGGGGTACCTTGGCTTTGACACAGAGGACGCTAACTAAGGCAAACAAGGCCACGCTTTGTCTGGCCTAAACAAGGGTTCAACGCAGCAAGCCGTAAAAGGAGTGAAAAGATCCTTGCAGTCTATCTTAAATCTTATGGTTAATAAATAGTTCTAGACTAAAAGAAACCGGATACACTGTAGAATGCTAACCTATGCAGCTAAACTACACATGATTTTCGCAATTCAATATTTTGGTCCAAGAGAAAGAATACGTAAATGTAAACTAATATCTGTAAACAGCTCCAATCCACTGCAGGACCTATCTTATTGCTTTTAAATCTCGAATCTCTGTCAGAATCTCCTTACTGTCCTTAGCTAATTGTTCAAATTTGTACATACATTCTTTGCTTGAATGAATAATGAGGGAGTGGGTGGTTGCTAGGCATTAAAATCGACCAAGTCTTTACAGATCTGTAAACTTAATACAGAAAATTTCTTACGTATTTCCTTTAATTTGACTGGTATGTGGAGATTAGGGAACATAACCCTCATCGTTTTAGAATGTAACAGGTGACAACTTCCGAACAGCCTCCAGTAAGTCAGAACATTGCTTCAGAAATCATCATTCAAGTGCATAGATGAGAAACTTCTACAGATGGAGAAAAAGAACAGAATGTTTTTTTTTCGCAGTTATGCTTAACACGTTCATCTTCCAAGGTGTGTTACTGCTGCTAGAAGCTTCTTCATATTGCCCTGCGCTAATTGGTGATCGTCTGGTCGCTTCGTAGAACCAACCATTCGCTCATGAAATCTTCCCACCAAGCAGCTTGACGTTCTATGAATCTCCATTGAATTCCAGCTTTAGTTTCTTGAGTTTGTTTTTCAAAATGCGCAAGACTATCAATGCTTTTTGAAGTAGTCGATCTGCTTGTTTGAAGGTTTTAGCTTAGTCACTGTAGATGACTTTGCATAAACCTCAACGGGCTATAAGAGACGTAATGCTAGCAGAAATTATTTGATTCTAAGCTAAACACCTTTTGAGAAGTATCAGCCCGGTTGGAACAATGGTTCAACAACGCCTATCTCGTTTTTGTAGAGATTGCCTGCTCAGCAGAAAACTGCGGGCATTCATACAAAATCATTTTACCCATGATACAGCACAGTATCATCCTTGTTCACCGATGGGGAAAACCTGCATTGGGATTTGCTGCTTTAGGTTATATTAAAAATGCTCATGATGAATGCATGTCTGCTTGGCCTATAGATGAAATTAAGTTGAGCAATAAATGTAAAAATGTATAAGCGAGTTCTTTATGTTAATATACTGTAATCACAAAATTTTTGTCAGGTAACTATTGTTAATGGATAGGTCTCTCCCTACCCGATGACGGTTGCATCCCAACCAACTTGAATTGATACATTCAAGTTACAGTAATGAAATGTAAAAATGTATAAGCAAGGAATGGTCTTTGCACTAATACACTGTAATCGCAAAATGTTGTCCGGTAAATAATGTTGGTGGGTAGTTCTCTTCCTACCAGATGAAGATTGCTTCCCAACCAACGTGCATTCATGTATTCGTGCAACCAAGTTACAGTAATGAAATGTAAAAATATATAAGTGAGGAATGGTCTTGGATTAATATATTATAATTGCTAAATTTTGTCTGGTAACTATTGTTGGTGGACAGCTGTCACTCTCCCCGATGAAGGTTGCCTCCCAACTAACGTGCATTCGTCTTCCAGTAATGAAATGTAAAAATTTAAAAACAAGGATTGGTCTTTGTACTAATATACTGTAATCGAAATATTTAGACTGGTAACTATCGTTGGTGGATAGTTTTCAGCCAACCGAATCAAAGTTATCTCCCAACCAACGTGCATTCGTAGCAGTTACTTTCATGATTTTTAATTTATTCCTAAATGTGGAAATTTTTTATTTGGATTTACCTAAACCAAATTATTACACATTGAATACATCGAATTATTTATCACTAACCGGGCCCATTTGGCTGTCCATCCTGTAATTACTCGTTTGTTGTCGTGCCTCGTCACTTTTAAAGATTTCGAAATCATCCGTCATCGAACAAGCAAGAGGCTACTCAATGACGAATAACGAAGATAACCAGCAAGGGTTCTTTGCTCATGTTTGAAGATTGTTACACGATTCTGAAGCGATACATCTGTGCAAGCAACGAAAATTCAACAACGAATAGCACCTTAGACAATAACTATTAAATATGTTTTTGTGTGTTGCTTGAATTCGAACAGCTCTATAACCGTTCATGCAGTGCAAACTCAAGAACGAAAATTCCAATTTGAAAGCACTGCCTGGTCTTTTACCATGCGCCGTATTACAAAACGTAAATCTCGATTCACTTAACTACTATCCTATTGACTACAAATTATAGACTAGACAAAAAGCCTCTTCAGACAATAAACATCAGACCAAAAACCCAAGAGTGAAAAATCCCGTCAAGTTTCCTCTTTAAAAGTTGTGGTATCAAACCCAACATGGCTACCACCAAGTTTCCAGCTTAGAATAACAAGCCAACACAAACCCGACTAGACTACACCACCACCTAAGAAAACACAACTTGGCGCATGCTCTTCTTTTTTTCTAATTTTGTTTGGATCTTTTTGCATTTTTGTTGTTTCGTTGCAAAACAGGACATTTTATTCTTCTCCTTTTACTAGACTTCTTTCTCTTCAAAATGTTGTAGTAATGCCTTTTGTTGGTTCATGTGTACGACCATCAGTTTCCTTCATATCACTTATGTCTGTTGGTGTGATCCTGCGGAAATAACTTCATTCAGATGCTAATGAGTTGTTGATTTGGTATTTGAGCGCAAATCAATAGATATTCAGTTATCTACTGTACTATTATATTGTTAATTTCTACTATTTTTGGCGTAATTTTTAACTGTAGAGTTTTTGTTCATCTAACATGGTATATCTGTGGGTACGTGTTTATGTTTGTAAGTGGGTGGATAAAACTCTTATGTAGGTTTGTGGGCAGAAATGTTAATGTGAGCAAGTGAGAGAGTGTGTATGTTTGTTACCTTAGTACGTGTCGTTAAATTTCGAGGTCATTTCATGAGCCAAGTTGTGTTTTCTTAGGTGGTGGTAGTGATCGGGTGTTGTGTTGGCTTATTCTAAGCTGGAAACTTGGTGGTATCCATGTTGGTTTTTATATCACTACTTTTAAAAGCGAAACTTGGCGGGTTTTTTACTCTTTTGGGTTTTTGGTCTGATATCACTTCTTTTGTTGGTTTTATGTTTAAGGGTCTGTATTACAGATTCCCTCGTACACTGTTTTCTTGTGCTTCTTGTTTATTATTAGTTTAGTACCTTTTCTGGCCTAAACAGTTGTTGCTTTCGTTATCGGTACTGCTTTAGTTTCATCCAGTAAATAACAGTACAATCCAATTTAGTTTGTAACATTATTTACTGGGAGTACTTAGCTCTTTCGCCTCTTCACAGCAGCAGTAAGGAAAGAGGAAGATTTTTTTTAAATTTTGGTGAGTGAAAATCTTTAAAACCACTGCTTGGTTTTGGCCAAATTGTATCTTCTCTCCAAATCCCGATTATCTTTCTTTTACTGTCATTTATATTATTATTTTAATTTTTGTTTTCTTTCATTGAATTATTAAACAGTCTTTGAAGAGACGCGAAGCGGCCCAGGACATGATGTTATTTTCCTGGGAACCTCATCTTTGTCCGCAGGTGCCTTGAGAGCTCAGAGCCCGTCATTTGGGCATAAACTGAGGTGGAGGGCACGCTACCGGCTCACGATAGGAAAATGACCTTTTCTAACCCCTATCCCGAAAGACGATTTTTTTGAGGCACCAGATGGGCTTTTTGTTTTGGAAAATAAGTGGTTCAATCGTTTCAAGTGTTGTCGATATTTGAAGAATGAATGGGTTGTTAGTCTTAAATCGACCTATAAGTGAGACTTGATTTGAGTCGTTTGTAATGTTAGTAACGGCTCTCATGCTCTTTCCATCTTAAATATAGGCTCCTTTTTTGATTTTGAAGTTAGTACATATTAGTTTGTAAATGGCACCTAATTAAAAGAATTTTTGAACGAACTCTTGAAAGTAGGCCAAGTGAAACACATTTCCAAGTACGAAATCAGTCTCAAATCAAATAAGTTGGAAAACAAAATGGCTATTGGTTCTAGTTCTGCAATTTCAAGTGCTTTGACTAAAATTTTAATCCGTGACTAATTGACTGTTTGTTAGTCTACTTTTTCCGTTCTAAAAAAAAAGTAAGTAGATGTCTTTTGCTAATTTCGGCCATGATGTTTTTTGCCCGTCTAAGTCTTTAGCGTGCATCCAGGTATTTCCTTGCCTAATGTAGCTGGTATAATGGCCTGAATGTGTGGAATCTCAACACGTTAGGAACTGTTACCAATTTCTATCGAAGTTGTTGGAACTCCTGTGAATCTGGCATTAGAATTTTTTGTAATGCCATTCCATGACATAAATAGAATTATGACAATATTATTTGCTGCTGCAAGTTGCATTTTTTGTTTACCGTTGGTTGATTGACATTGTGGACATGTGTAGTTTCTTAGTGGTCTCCAGGAAGTTTCGGTAGATATCAAGTCTTGCACCGTTAAGTATTTCCCTTGTGCTGATACTGCTACAGATAATTGCAGTATGTGTGTTGCTTGTTTTAAGGTGTGAAATCCAATACGGATGAATTATAGAGAGGTTATGTAATAATAATAATATTAATAGTTTAATAATAATAATAATAATTTTATTGCATAAGACAAGCTCAAAGTTCATGTAGAACGTATAAGATAGTGATCAGGTGGATAAACCTGCTTCCTGCTTAGCAGAACACAGAGGGTCATGATCGGTAAATCCTGCTCTGCACCTGTCTGCATTAGCAGCGGTGTACCGTAGGGGTCCGTACTAGGACCGTTACTCTTTGTGATTTTTCTTGAGGATCTAAGATACGAACATCCCTCGACTTACCAATTCAACTTAGCAGACGATTTCAAACTGGGGGGACAGCTGCTCAACCGGGTTACTGACTCTTCGGCCTTTATTCAGGGGATTCAGGCGGTTTCGGATTGGAGCAGGACGTGGCAGCTTCCCCTCTCTACTTCAAAGTGCCAGGTCGTCCATATTGGCCGTCAGTACGTCGTCAGTCTTTATTATTTGAAGGACCTCTCACTTCCGGGTGTTTTTGAGCTTGATGACCTCGGTGTTAATCTTACAGCTGACCTAAAATCGTCCACACACTGCAGCGTAATTGTTGCAAAAGCGTATAAGCGTTTGGCAATTGTTGAACGCTGCTTCAATTCGGGAAACCTACTTGTTAAGACTTGGGCTTTTAAAGTCTTTGTTAGACCTTTTCTTGAGTTTGCGAGGCAGGTCTGGTGGCCATATCTGTTGAAGTACATAGACCTTGTTGAGTCAGTGCAGTGCCGCTTCATTAAACGACTACCTGGCCAGAAAGACCTCCCTTACGGCGTACGTCTGCACCGAGTGGGATTAGAGTCACTCGAACTACGTAGACTGCGCGCAGACTTACGTTTGACTTTTAATATCGTCAGATGTTTCGTGGCTGTTGATATGCCTTTCTTTGACCTTTGCCCAACGGAAATCACCATGGGTCATTCGTTTAAATTGGCGGTGGCATCGGCATATCTTTATTCTAGGAGGAACTACTTTGCTGTGAGGGTGGGGGGGATTAAGGCTTAATGGTGAGGGTGGTTCACCCTTGGAATTCCTTACCTGAGACGACTGTGAGTGCGCATACGGTGGAACATTTCACCACTCTACTAAAAAAATCATGCCTCAGACGTTTTTTGAAGCGACCAGCTTTTGTGCATGATCTTCCGGTAACTACTACCCGGTGACTTTTAAATACCCATTAGTATTGGACTCGAGTTAGTGGTTTGCCCTTCGTGCTCCTTACCATTTTACACATGGTTTAACACATTATTATTATTGTAAAAATTATTATTGTGTAGAAGTCTTTGAATTATAATCTGAAGTTAAACCATTAATTTCAATGCTGTTATCATAACTGACTTTCAATCCAAGCATTGTATAAAATTTGTTTATTTTTAGTATTTAAAACTTTCCTTAATTTATAGATTTTTGAAGGTAAGTATCTCAATTTGTTCATTAACGTCTTTATATGTTTTTTTTTATTTCAGTGTAAGTCTAGAATTAAACCCGGATTTTTTCTTTGATTTTTGTTTTGTATGGTAATACATGTTCTGTAACAGTTAGACATTTTTTTGCATTGCCTATCATTAGGTTACACTTTTCTCCGTGTATAATTACTTTTGATTACTCTTTTATCTTCATTTTTGAACAGTGATATTCATGTAAATTGTTTTTTCCTTACTAATATACATCTCATTTTAAATAATCCAGCAATTTACTAAATCAAAGTCTTTTTGTAAATCTTTTAACATGTCATTATTTGAATACTTAATTGATATGAGAATCATATCATCAGCAAAAATATAAGCAAAAAGATAATAATTAGTTTCACCACCACGAAGAAGGTTTGGGATCCGGAAGAGTCGCTAGTGTGGCCACCAACACTGGTCCCAACAGAAGCAAAACTCAAGGTGGCATCCCTGATAGAAGCGCCCAAGGAAACGGGAAAGATCTAGTTTACCCAACATCTTCCGGAAGGCACCCAAGGAACTCGACGACGCCACAACCCTGGGGAGGGGGTTCCATGGGACGACAATAATATTTAAAAAAAATGCTTCCAATACTCTCAATTTCTGAGAGGGCCAATAACAGCACTTCATTCGAAGAAAGGTAGGTCCACGGTTGCATGCCATGGATAATCTTCAATGTGAGGATCAAGTCCGCGTTGAGAAGTTGTTGTTCGAGGGGATCGCGACCAAGCATACACAAGCTTTGCGTAATCTAGCTGGTTAATGTCACGAAGGAGGTTGGGCGACAACACCGGGCTGGCATACTCCAGGAGAGGCCGAACGTATAGTTTCATTGCCCACACTAACGTTGGCGATCAAGAGTCAGAAAACACCGCTTAACAATCGAAATTCTATCGAGAGCAGATTTTGGTTGTCTGGAAAGTCTGCAAAAGTCATGTTTCACCATAAGAAAGCATGTGTAATGAATACATTTTTGTGTGGTTTGTAGTTCCCAGAAGATTAATCATTTGTCATGCAACAAAATAATTCTGAATGGAAGTTCTCCAGCTGAGCTCAACAAAATTTTTAGCCCTAAGAGTCCCCCTCCCCAAATCAAAACATTAGTATTTATGTAAATATCATGTACCAATGTGCACCGTGCAATATAAAGGACATGCACACATGTTTACATAATCTAGCTCACACGTATTGGATTTCTTCTCAAAGGCAACTGTGATGGATGCGGTACATGATGTACAAGGGTTGTTTTTGTATCGTATAAAAGGGGGCAATTAATCTGATCTTAAAGCAGTTTGTTTTCGTTAGTTTGGATGAGGAGTTCCAAAACTATGCATGTTTTTCTCTTTAGCAACTAAGCCTAAAGGTAATATTTGGAGACATTTCGTAAATAGCCCGACATAGGTGTTTCCTTATTTTTCTGGATATTGTATGTCAAAAATATTTTATCTTATGTATGGCCGAATATCATTACTTCACCTTTATTATTTTGATGCCAGGTGCTACTAGATTGCAGTATTATCCAACAAGAAATGTATGAATTCTTTACTATATGATGTAAATAAAGTTCCCGCTGCTTATGGCAGCAGTACTGTAACTTCTAAAATACGAAAAAGAAAAATTATTCACATTTAGCAAATAACAATTTCAGCATTTCGTTATTCCCATTAATGTGTGTGCAGCCACTGAGAGTATGTTGATACGTAATAAGTAATACAACGATTATTAATATCATCATCCAACCGAGTTCTTGTTTTACATTCGTAGTATCGTATTCCTTACTCCTTGAGCAAACGTGCGTATTCTTTTTCTGCTGTTAAATTGATGCTAGGCTCAGACAAAGTTCTGTGGTGAAAAAGTACATTACAAATGATATGATGATGATGATGATGATGTGTTTGTGGGTTGGATCCTTTATTGTTAAAAGTTTAGTCGGTAAGAACAGAAAAGTATCTTTATGCATCAATTTCCATTATTTATCACATCACATTGGCACATACTGAATTCATTCTATGCAAACTGTTGTCACGCATACAGGGTATTTAAAAACGATTAAGCGTACAAAATACGGATGTAAGCCTTAAACTTAAAGATCTAAAGAAACAGACATTAGAAAAGACATGTAAGCCATCCATCAGTAGCAGACTAACGCGTGTGAAAGAATCTCCAGCGTCTTCCCCCCCCCCCCCCAAAAAAAAGCTAGAACGTCCTTTACACGTATTACTGAGACAATGATGGTTCACTAGTCGTTCGTAATATATGTTCCTGTACAGCTTTTACTTTCATAGGGATTACATCCTTATTTTATACGCTGAAGAATTTTTTTTAATACTAGTATCTATTATTTTTTCTTGTTCTAGCAAGAACACTAAGGAAAGCATATTGCAATCAACTTAAAATAAGTGTTATAAGAGAGCCTTTTTATTACTCAAATATTTTAGCTATAAAAATTGAAAATCGGTATTTTTTTCGATCTGTAAGTGATAACAAAATTTCTCCATCAAGAAGAACAACAACAATTGCATTCACGTTAAAATAGCGTTCAAAAGGCCCTGGGACTTCTTCATACCTTCGTTTTAAATTATAAAGCTTGAGCTTGAGCATAGGGTGTAATGGGGATGGCGTGGTAGGGCGCGTAAGAACGAAAATATTGTTAAACCATTGTTAGTATTGACGGCATTGTCTCTCATTGGACGGCCAAAGTTCGAACAGTGATAACGTGTATGACGTGCGTGCCTAGACACACACTAGTGTATCACGATAAATGTAAACAACGTTGCCAAAGAAATTGTATTCACGTCCAATTCACGAAAAATAAACAAACTGGAAAAACAAAACAAAATAAACAAAGCCAAAAACTGGTAAAGAGTCCAAGTTGAGGGTGGTTCGGCCCTTCAAAGTAGTGATATCAACACACCAAAACTAACTAAATAAAACAAATTACATCAAAATTAAAACCAAACCAAAAACCTATAAAGAGATGACTGTTCGGCCACTAGGCAAAAGGTGGTAGCATAACGTTGAAAACCAAATTCTTGTTTGGCGTGGCACGTTATTCCCCATCTGAACTGTAGTGGAGTTGAGTCTAGTACACAATTAAAAAAAAAAGTGAGATCATATCAAAAACCAAAACTGGTAAAAGGGGATGCGAAGTTCGAAAGGTTCGGCCCTTCAAAGGGGTGATATAAACATACCAAAACATTGGCCAACTTAATCGCACAGAATAATACTTTGGACGTTAAATGAAAATTTGAATATTGCTACCGAAAGTAACAATGTTCTAGTTTTCATTTAACATTCGAACTATTAAGCAGTGCGAATGTTTTGGTGTGTTGATGTCACTCCTTTGAAGGGCCAAACCATTCGGAAGTAGGCGTTCTTTTCAATAGTTTTGGTTTTTGATATGATACATATATCACCTTCGTCCTGTAAGCTAAACAAGTCACAGAACGAAAAATAATTCACTGTAACCTA
>JAHWFP010110263.1:0-12534 GCA_023313725.1 Lithobius niger
TGAAATTGATGGCTGCCATTGTGGAGCACACAAGTGACGACTCCACAGTTTGGTCATAAGTGTTTGCTAAGACACCCCGTCCAACGAAAAGGCTAAAGGTTTTGATCGCAGTGTACTGTCTCAACTGGGGGCCGCCAGTCTGAAATGGTGCAGCCTCAGTTAGCCGCTAGGAAGAGGACTCTGTCTAATCAGAGTCTCCTATAGTAAAGACCAAAACAGCACTACCTTCCTAAATGCTACGCAAAAGACGCCACGTTAATTTTTAGTAAGTGGCGCCATCAGTTGGCCGATTTTTAAAACCCTCTTTGGCTAGCGTATAATTTTGCCACGTAGTGTTGAGATGGCAGCATCTACAGGAGCTACTTTCCTTACAGGCTATGTCTGTTTTGGGCGTATATTGTAACGTCCTTTTCTGTAGGAGGCTCTGACCATGGCTCTGACTTGATACGCTATTTTTCCGAAGCCTTCAGTTTCAGGGACCGAAGATCTTGTTGTTCGGACCCCGTTACAGCGCTTTGGCGTGGTGTTATGTGTTTTGAAATACGTGAGTATTATTTTCGTATACTTCACTTTAGTGTTAGCTAAAGCGAAATCAACCGTCCCAATTTCGCTTTTGGGTGTTAGCGAAGCATTCACGCGCTTTGACAT
Organism: Lithobius niger; assembly: GCA_023313725.1. NCBI lineage: Eukaryota > Metazoa > Arthropoda > Chilopoda > Lithobiomorpha > Lithobiidae > Lithobius > Lithobius niger. The sequence goes on from JAHWFP010110263.1 coordinate 649, forward strand.
CGGAAGGGATATCATAATAAAACAGACTATGCGAAAAATCTACGTATAGGCTAGTAGCCTAGCTTTTGTAGCTTGTTTTTAAAGTTAACGTTGCGTGTTACCTCCTCCCTTTAAACTTTTGGTGGCGGGAAAAATAACATCGTTACGTTGACCTAGGATCTATCATAGTTAGCATTATTTATTAATCTGGAAGTGTCATTGGTGCCACATATTTGTGGATGAACTTAAGGTTACGTTTTGTTTGTTTAATTTGGCGTTAATGACTGCGCGTTCTTTTAGGTTAGGTTAAGTAGATCAGTAACAGCAAGAATTTATAAATTCTTGGTAACAGAGAAGCTAATGCTCTAACCCGTTAAAACGAGCTAATTATTTCCTCAAACTGTAGGATTAAAACTGTGGGCGCATCGGATCATAATTACAAATTAAAAAAATTAACCCATGTAGGTGTGTTTGATTGAATTAAGAAAAATTGGAAAATGTATTTGTTGAGGTAGAATAAGCTGGGATGGGAAAGTATAATTCGTCATGTGTGTTGAGTCTTCTCCTGTACATACACTAGAGAATATCCATGTAGAAAAAGAAAGAAAAAACTTAGATTGCGGTGTAACAAACTGACCGTTGCCAGAATGCCCCTGTGACATTCTGACATTCTGTAATTTAAACATAGTTATATGCCAGGCCTTCATCACACAGTTTACTCTTTTCAACACTTTTACGGTGCCAGTCCTATTCACGGCTACCATCAAGTGTTTTCTATACTCTCCCCTCTTTTGTGCAAAGGCTGTATCTTTGGGGTGTGGAGAGGTGATAATTTCCCCCAACAGACACCTGTCGTTGTGTGCCAAAGAATACTAATGGTTGTGGTAGTAATCTGTAGGACTGGAATCCTTTCCACTCCCTACAAGCCGTGTTCTGTGGCTTTAGCAGCCAGCTGGCACCAGTTCTAACTAGTTTTAGAAGGATATGCGTAGCTGTGTACGAACTACACTTTACAAAACGAACAGCACTTTTAGTGGCCCTAGGCCCTTTATTGGCTTCCTTTAAAATTTCCAAAATTGGCTGTGCTTTTAAAGCTAGGATTATTAATTTTGGAGATGATTAGTTCAATCCTCACCACTCGTTGGTATGGCCATGACCGCACAACTTTCCACAACTTTCCTCCCTCAAAAGTTATTTCTTGTTTGCCAAACATATTAACCTTTTAATTTTGCATTACATTGTCCCAATGTGATGTTTCCCTGGAGGTTTTTCGGTTGCTTGTAGCCGCCTGCTTGCAGGTCCCCACTGCGTCTGCGCGACACAGGACTCCTCCTCTATATTAAGTGAGAGCGTGGACGGTTCTGCCATTCATTTTCCGCCGCTCTGTTTTCCCCCTTTCGTCCAACTTTTTTCCTTTCGGCCATCATGAATCGAAAATTGTCTCTGATTGGTTGGTATGACAGCCAATCAGATACCTGTGAATCTAAGCCTTCAACGGTTGATGTCATCCGAGAACTTGGCCCTTGCCCGCCGCTCACCTGATGCTGACACCGTGCTGTTCCCGCTTCGCCTTATATCGCCGCTCCTCCCGCCGTCTATGCCACGGCAGAGCTTTCGTCCACCTGTCGCCTTCCTAACCTGAGTTGTGGACGACAACCGTTGCAGTCTACATCAGCGACGAGTGTTTCGGTTTTGTTTGAATTCGTTTTCGATGGAATTTGCTGCTGCCTTCTCGACTGGGGCTAACCCCACATCTTGAGAGAAAATCAAGACTTCAGTTGCTGTCCATTTCTGCTCGTCTCATTCGTGGACTACATTCACGATTTGAGTGAAGAGTCAAGACTGAAGCTGTTGGCACCCTTTGCCGCTCGTCTCGGCCGTGGTTGACCCCACGTCTCGAGTGGAAATCAAGACAACAGTTGCAGTCTACACTGATGCACATCTCATTCGTGGCTAAAACCCACGTTTTGAGTGAAGAGTTAAGTCTGAAGCCGTTTACATCCCTTGCTGCTCGTCTTGACCATGGTTAACCCCACGTCTCTAGTGAAAATCAAGACAACAGTTGCTGTCCACACTGATGCTCGTCTCATTTGTGGCTAAAACCCACGTTTTGAGTGAAGAGTGACATCGGAAGCCGTTTACATCCCGTGCTGCTCGTCTCGACCGTGGCTAACCCCACGTCTCAAGTGAAAATCAAGACAACAGTTGCTGTCCACACTGATGCTCGTCTCATTCGTGGCCATAACCCATGTTTTGAGTGAAGAATGAAGTCGGAAGCCGTTTACATCCCTCACTGTTCGTCTCGACCATGGCTAACCCCACGTCTTGAGTGAAAATCAAGACAGCAGTTGCTGTCCACACTGATGCTCATCTCATTCGTGGCTAATACCCACGTTTTGAGTGAAGAATATAGTCGGAAGGCGTTTACATTCCTTGCAGCTCGTCTCGACCTTGGCTAACCCCATGTATCGAGTGAAAATCAAGACAACAGTTGCTGTCCACACCGTTGTTCGTCTCATTCGTGGCCCAAAAGCCTATTTTTGAGTGAAGAGTCAAGACAGAAGTCACCTCCACTTCTAACACTCGTCTCGACCATGGTTGTCCCCACGTCTCGAACTATTATCAAGACAACAGCTGCTGTCTACTTTGATTCGTCTTATCCATACCCTAAACTCAATATTGAAGTGAAGAGTTAAGACTGGAGCTGTCAGCACCCTTTCAGTAGTCTAGGCCGTGGCTGGCTCCACGTCTCGAGTGAAACCCAAGACTCTAGTTGCTGTTCACACTGATGCTCGTCTGCTTCGTGGTTTAAATACCACGTTTTGAGTGAGGAGTTAAGACGGAAGCCGTTTCCGCTTCTCAACATCTCCTCGTCCGTGGCTTACCCTACGTCTCGAGCGAAAATAGCAACATACAAAAACAAACCTTGTTGTCCTCTGCTGCTCATCTCATTTGTAGCAAAAACTCACGGCCAGGGATTCTCATCGTAGGAAATGAAGTCATCGTGGCTCCCGCCCGTTGTCTCCCGGGATCGTTCCACACCTGAACCGGAGAATTCTCTCCCTTCCCGTTCTCATCGGTGCTCACTACCGTCCTCACACGTCTCGTGTTCTGTCGGCCGTTGTACTCACTCTTCAAGTTCAACCTTCCTGGCCGTCACCATCGACTGACTTCCGTTAAGCACCCCACGGCATGCGTCCTCTCCCGTTCGGCCATGATCTCATCTTGCCATCCGCACGACTGAGCCATCCTACTACCGCAAGCCGCTCCTCAGGTCATGGCCACGTCCGCTCTGTCGTCCGCAGCTGTCCCGCCATTGTCGGCACGCCATCTTGTTTGTCACCTGCCAACAAAACCTCTGGGCTCACCTACCTGTCGCTCGCCGTCTCTCGGCTGGGGACTATCCGACTGTTGGCTTTGTTCTACATCCCTACTCCTCGCAATGGAAAATGCCTCCCTCCCTTGACGACAAGGTCTCACCGCAACCAAGAACGCTCAACGCCGCTCCTTCCTGAACCACCTTGGGTTACCCTCCGAAAATTCTTCCTCTATCACACGAACCAGCGGTCCCGCTCGCCCTGGACGATATCTTCGTCCTTCGACTGTCGTCAATGCTGTTGCGACAACTCAGCTTTGATCCGCTCAAAGACCTTTTTCCCTTCATCACAATCCCAACTGCCGGTCCCTCGCACCTGCCGGCCTCTCGCATCGTCATCCCTGTCTTGCCGACAGGACCCTCGCCTACAAACGGAAAACCTCCTTTTTCGTCCAAAACCCCTCGAAGACATTCTGGACCGCTGTCTGTCATCAATGCTTTCACGACAACTTCACTTTCGCTCGCTCAACGACCCATTTCCTTTAGTCACAGTCTCACCTGCCGGTCTCTTGCACCGTCATCCCTGCCTTGCCGGCAGGACCCGCGCCTCCAGACGGAAAACCTCGCCTTTCGTCCAAGAAGCGAGACCACGCCCCGAACGGCTACCTGTTCAACCCACCTTTGTGCCAGTTTTCCACCACATCAAGCAGGAAAGTCCGCTTCTCACCTTCAAAGCTGTCATTTCCCTCCTCGTGCACCCAAAGACGTCACGTGTCAACCCTGCTTAAACTCAAAGTCAACAACTCCTTAAGGATTAGAAGACACTTGCAACACGGCAGCTACCCAGGACCCTTCAGATGGGAAAACTGGAAGCTACACGCATCTCCAAGCACATTCCCGTCACCAGCCCTCTCATCTATGATGAATCACAAAACAGCACCGACACCTCCATCCCCATCCACAGCGTGGTCGGCACCAATCACTCCCGAAAAAAAAATCGGTTCAAAGCTCAATCGGTGGTACATCCATTTCTCAATTGTCATGACTTCAGTCACCAGTCCCCCACTCATCGTCCGGCCTACATCTCCCCAACTAGGAAGAGGACCCGACGAACTTCCCCTTTCCTCAGGACGGATGCCCCTCATCTCCATTTGGCGGGGAACTACCTGTTGACCCCGTCAACTCCGAAAATCTTGCTCCCGCTACTCTTTGAAATCTCCAAGAAGATTCGGACACATTCCTTCAGTCCTGCTCTCACCGAGCCCATCATTCCATCTTCCGCAACCATGTTCACTTCAACGGACACACCGAAACAAACCCTCAAGACACGAAATTCGAACAATCTCCACCTCGTGGGGCTACCACTACGCCATCCCGGTCGAAGAACCCAAAGCAACAACAACCTGGAAAATCCTACAACATCCTGGTAAAATTCTACAACCAAGAAACGACAAAGGACTACACCGGCTGGGACCAACCGTCACAGCCGAAAATGTGGTCAAGCCCCCTTAAGCACTCAGCACGAAGCAGAAGCAAGCCACACATGAAGGAAGCAAACCATCCACCGAAGAAAGTCACGAACCATGTTCTGGAAAAAAGTGCGAAATTTCCTAGAAATTTTTTGGGGGAAAGCCTGCTTGCATCCCGGGGCGCCCCGTCAGCCCGGTGCCCGCCACCGCATTTGACGAGGGCAGCTGATAATGCAAAATTATCAGGTCAGCTGATAATGCAAAATGTTTGGCAAACAAGAAAGAACATTTTGCTGGCCCTCAGCCAGCAGAAAAAATGGTTTCTTTTTTGCCTAAAACATACTTAACCAAAGGCCCGCCCTGCCTCCCCTCTCGAAGCACCGCCTGACAGAATGAGAGGAAAATAAATGCCGGAACCGGCCACGCTCTCGCTTTATATAGAGGAGGACTGTCACGCAGACGCAGTGGGGACATGCAAGCAGGCGGCGACAAGTAACCCAAAAACCACCAGGGAAACATCACATTGGGACAATATAATGCAAAATTATCAGGTTAAGTATGTTTTGGGCAAAAAAGAAACCATTTTTAGCCGGCCAGGCTGAGGGCCGGCAAAATGTTCTTTTTTTTCTTCACCTACGGTATAAGTTTAGTGTTAACAACTTACGAAATCGGGAGTGTCGTTCTTACTGTAAAAAATGTTGAGAAAATAATAGGCTAGTAAAGATTACCAATTTACCCATCATCTTAAAATCCAAAACAAAGCTAACCCAAGCTTTTGCAACACAACCATTTGGTTGGGCCGGAATCGGGCATCGCTTTGGATGAAAAGTGGGTCATCCAGATTGAACGCACGACGAAGATTAGTGGTACAGCAGACTAGCGCCGAGTTTCGAATGTTTAGTAGCAGACGATTGTGATATGATATGATATGATGTAGTGCTTCAGTATATACTATTTTGGGATGAAGAAGGCGATAGGACTCGCCAAAAATTTACAGTGACCTCTGAAGTTTGACTGAAATGTTCTGCTGTAGTGGTAGAGTGTATTTTGGATTTTAATGTGTTTTTAATTACCACTGTGCCCGACAGTTGCCCGTTTTTTCGAATCCATCTTATTTAATCGTTTGTGTGTTTCTATCTATATCCGATTTTGTGAAGCTGAAATTATTATTTCTTTCTTTTTCCAACAGCTTAAGATTTGACGCAACCTGACGCAACATGTATGGTGTACCATATTCTGCTCTAATGCCAGGTACGCAAAGGAAACTCTGCTTTCATTATTAGGGTTAAGCGTATCAGGACTACCTTTGCAATACTGTAATTGGCTGTTGTTAGCATTGTTTACTATCTATGAATTATTAGATTAGAACTACGTATTGCTATCTTATATGTAATGCATATGTGTGTTGTTAGTAGTGCTCCCAGTCATTATCTGATTAGTCGGAAATCAGTTGGTTTTAACCGAATGTGGTAACTCCGAACTGTATCCGATAATGTAGGCCTAACTAGTGGCAACACACAACAGGTGCTGAGAAATCTCTCTGGAACCTTCACTCAAAAGGGGGGGACTACACATTTTTTTTCTACCATTTAAGTGGGATCTACATTTTTCAATGTCTCTCCCCCCCCCCCCCCCCGCTAATAATTTTCAATTGATTTTGGCAATTCACGTTGCGCAATTAACCCAAAACACTATTCAGAATCCTTTGTAATTTATCAGAAACAAGAAAATTGCTTCAGTTTTTGGTGCTGTGCCAGTTTGGATGTACAAGTTTCTGCAGCACGTGCAATTCCGAAAACTAAAAATAAAACTGCTTAAAAGACACCATTTACAGTTGGTATTTGTCATGATTATGTCTGTTATACTGTGCATTTAATTGGTTCTGGTTCTGGTGCTGAATTGTGCACAGGAATGCATAAATACAAATGGTATCCATACGTTCACTTTACCATATTGGTTAAAAAAAAAACTTTTGTGGTTTGGTAAGCAAGGGTAGTTTTGGATCGCCAATATAAAGGGTGTGGAATTTTTAGATTTTTATTTAGATGGTAGGGAGAAGCTACTTAAAAAAAATTGGTCCTTCAAAGGTAGCACCAAAACATTTTTAGGTTGAGTTAAGGGGAGGGGAGTAAAAAATGTTACGAAGTGTCCACCACAAATCTCCCCCATATATACACGCTGGCTGACAAATTCTTAGTGGTCCCTTAAACACTTAGGATGGAGTTCTGCAAGGATCAATTTTGGGCCTGATCTTATTTTTGATATATATATAAATGAAATGGTTGATGACGATTTTTTTATTCCTATTGCTGGTGACATCTTTCAGTAAGCTATTCATGATTTGTATTAACAAATGAAGAGCACACTACAAAATAGATTTAACACAAGTTGGAATAAACTAACGAAACCTCTACTATGAGAGCTCATTACACTAGCGCAAAAATTTACCAAAGTTCAAGACGTTCAATCTCGTAATGTCCAGAATTTCCACTGTTGCGTAAATTTCCGATAGTCCATTTCAACAACTCTCTTCATCAGACGTATTTGACGAATTTAAAAGTTATTGGCTCACAATTTGTCTCGTCATTTGTATACGGTGGTTGTTGTTGTCGTAGCCTGTAGGGATCGGCCGATATGACTTTTTACCGAGCTGATCCGAAACCGATAATAATAATGAAAAAACATGACTAAAAATTTTATTTCCATACAAATGCAACTTCAGTTTCTAGTTTTGCATGGGTACCAACTGCTGAGATTATCCGAAACGTTCTGTGCAGCAATAAGAGCACTTTTACTCTTATTCCTGTCTTGCTTATGGCTTCAGTACATTCATCTTCTCAGTTAGATTTTAAGTTGGTCGTGTCGGAAGTATCACATGCTGCCTTTTCATTACAAACTGAGCAAATGGATTTGCTTTTCTCACTTGGTTGTTGCATTTGTCACGCTTGCTGTTAGTTTTGCAGGGAAGACATTTGCGTTTCTTGCTGTAACGAATATGTGTATCGGTAGTCTTTTAGTTGTCCGATACCGATATGGCAAAAATACCGAAAAATACATATTATACCGATATGGCAAAAATGTTGATAAATACATATTATACCGATATCAACATCGGACCATCCCTACTAGTGTGGGGTCACCTGCGATCGAAGCACACGTGACAGAAGCAAGACTGCTTATGAATAAGCCCCGTCAGCCCCATCCATCAAGTATCTAGTGAGACATGACCTCCATGAGCGTCTGCTCCAGCAGTGGAGAGCACCTGATAAATGTCATAGGCTAGGACAACAACAACCACTTCCTTATACAAACGATGAGACAAGATGTGAGCTAGGAACTTTTAAATTTGTCAAATACGCCTAATGGAGACAGTTGTTGATATGGGCTTCGAAAATTTGCAGAATAGTGGAAATTCTGGACATTATGAGAATGAGCATCTTGAACTATGGTAAATTTTTTTGCTAGTGTTAACACAAGTTGTGTTTGCTGCAATATCAACAAAGTTTTCACAAGGAAACTAAATTTGTTCAAATGGATGTAAACTTGGTTCACATGAACATCAGTAATTATGTCGAAATAAAATACATAATGATTGTATGAAAACATGTGATAGCTGTAGTGTTATAAAAGAGGTTAAAACTGCAAAATATGTTTAAATTTTAATTGAAATTGGAATTAAAAGACCATAACATCCTTATAAAAAACTTATTAGGCTACACTCCGGAAACCGTACAAAATTAGAAGCTTTGTTAAGTAACAAAAATTAAAAACAATAGTCTGTGACGGCAAAGAATTTGACCATTCTACTTTTAGTGATAGAAATATAGAGTAAACAAATGACTCTCAAACTCAAAAAATGTCAATACTCATCATCAGTATTGAGAATTTTCGATAGGCATTATTCGAAAATTAAATATTACCAGTCTCCATTCGTCAGGCATCAAGAAACGTGTGAACTACAGTCTACAAAATTGTATGCACTTTTCTAGATGGATCAAATTCAATCGAGAACGATTCAAACTTCAATTTAAATTAAGTATTGGCTTTGCTGGGCATAAGCACACAGACTGCGACACACATCTTGTGATTATTTTAACTGACTAGACCTAATTACTAGAGATGAAAAACTCTGACATTAGGGCTTAAGATTGCAACCAGTTTAGAGTGGAAACATATTTGAAAATTTGTCAATTTCTTTACCAGTAAACAGGTTGCAATCTTTATAATTCTCTATGTATTTATTTACATTTTTTCTTGCTTCAGTGGAGTATTTTAACAGTTTTTGACATGTCAAAAACCTATGTCAAAAAGGGGTTTTTGGCATGACGGTTAAAACCATGGTAAAAACCGGATAAAACCTGTCGCATGTTAAAAACTTGCCAACCCTGACTAGAAGCCGGCTGAAGGCCGTGCAGGGGAATAGGCTTAGCGAGTAGCGGTTGTGCTAGGCTCGTTGGAAAGTTGGCCGTGAACGATGTTGGAGTTTCGACTGGCGAGTGGAAACTTATGTTAGCCGGTCGGGCCACGGAGTGGTCTGCTGTTAAGCACGTCGGAGTGGGCCTTGAACTTGTGTTCTTGTGGGGCTGACTTGGACTTAGGCGACGGTGAAATGCGTTGCACGAGGAGATTGTGAAAGTATTATGAGAACGAATTCCGTCTTGCGGACGAGGGGCTGGGTAGATGTCCGAGCCGTGAATGCCGTCCGAGGGACGAGTTATGAAGTAGGTCTAACGAGCGAGGTGTGTCGTAGACAGAGTGATACGTTGCGAAAAATCTTAATTTTGGGATTATTAGCCCCGTCGAGCGGTTGGGCGACAGATTGGGTGAAACTTCGTGGACTGGGCCACGGCGGACTTCAAAGCTTTGGCCGGAAAGTCGGCAGTGTGGTCAGGAGTGAAATGGCAGCCCGGATTTAGGGCACCTGGTGGGACCGTGAGCGGATTGGTTTGAGAAATTAATTTTTTTTTGTTTTTACATGGGACGGTGGCGTTGGACTTCCAGTGTGAACAATTGGCCCGGATTACATTTAATATTTTTTTTGGGGTTGGTTTTCTTGGATCGCCGGCAGGGCGGTGAACGCAGGCTGGGCGGGAATTAATTTCCGACCGTTTGATAATCAGACTGGCAGACTTAGTTCACCTCGGACGTCGGATTTATGAAAATCCGCTGTACAAATCTCATGGGAGAATGGCGGGTGCGACGTTGCGAGATGTATATGTCGATTGGCATAAACAGTTTTTATTTTGGGGAGTATGCTGCCATTGCTACGTGATGTATAGGTCTGTGCTGTGGACCGGTTCGATGTTGCTTCACCGAAGCTAGCGGGTGCAGGCGTTTCTGTGGTCGTCGTGACTGCAACCAGGTATGGGAGGCACCGTACTGTGCATGAATGAAACGGAAGTGTCAACACTAACTGTTATGTGCTGGGTTAGCATCTTGGACACAGGCCAACCTGGTTTTAGGTGGTTCCAGGGGACGGAATCGGTTGAACAGGTTCAAGCGTAGTCAGCTTTGGTGGTGGGAAAGGCTGGGTGGTCAGTGGCTTTGAGTGAGTAGCACACGTGGATCCCGGCAGTGCCACGGTCCACCACTGCATCTAATTGCGGAGAGATGCTTCGCTTGAAGGCAAGGAAGACGGCCTTGCAGGTCGATGTGAGAGAATTGTTAACGATACTGGATGCGGTATGGTTCCAAGTGCGTCTGCAGGGTGCGCGGACAAGTGGTTCCGAACGATATGGCATCTGGGGTGTACGTCAATGAGCGTACGGCGGAAGGCGTACCGCGGATTCGGTTGAACAGGTTGAAGCGTAGTCAGCTTTGGTGGTGGTAAAGGCTGGGTGGTCAGTGGCTTTGAATGAGTAGCACACGTGGGCCTGGCAGTGCCACGGTCCACCACTGCATCTAATTGCGGGGAGATGCTTCGCTTGGAGGCAAGAAAGACGGCCTTGCAGGTCGATGTGAGAGAATTGTTAGCGATACTGGATGCGGTATGGTTCCAAGTGCGTCTGCAGGGTGCGCGGACAAGTGGTTCCGAACGATATGGCATCTGGGGTATACGTCAATGAGCGTACGGCGTAAGGCGTACGGTGGATTCGGTATGCTGGTTTTGGTATTAACAGGCGCATATGGGATGTGTTCTGGGGGCAATGTACAGGCCAGGCGTCGGCTGCGCGACGGGTTACCTCGCCAGTGCAGGGACGAGTTTGGCGTTCACCTCTACGATTATCATTGGAGTTGGTCGGGACGTCTACCCCGGTCAGGGGGCCCGACAGGATTTGTTGTCTCCAAGGCAACAGCACAGCTGCGACAGTTCAGGTTGTGGGGCAGGTGACCCGGTGTAGGGATGATGGATGCCTTCGGGGTGTCGTGGACCGAGAGGTACTCATAGCTGGTTCCCACAGGTCCTCTCCTGGACGAGTGTGTACGCAAGTCCCCGGGCGGGGCAGTTTGGTGGGCGGTGATCGTGACACCGGCTTGGGAGGCGCCTACCTAGTCAGTCTGCTGCAAGCGATGTGTGGAGCTGGACAGTGGGGTTGCCTAGCTGCGTGGGTCTTCTGGTGGACCCTTGTGTAAGCAGGACGGCCACATGTTTCTGGGGGCCGGTGCAGCGGTGCAGGGGACGTCGACGGACCCGTACGCACCGACTGCAAAGTGGGGTAAGATTCCGTGTCGTAGGACTGGCACGTTTTTGAATCTATCCCAAAGAGTAAAACAGTTAAGGAAGGATGCTACGAACGAGAAATAAAGATTCTACCAGAGAACTTGTTCTCGCAGGAGAATCTAAGTTCTCAGAGTACAATCCAATGAAACTGTGTTACGTTGAGTACCCTCCCGCCTCCCTGCTACGGACTCTTACCACGCATGCTACGGGCGAAAAGAGTGGAGGTTAGTAGAGAGGGCAGAACGGAGGGGAAGTAGGGGTGGAAGTGACGCAAATTTACATGCATTTCCAAACGGACATGACGCAAAACAACAGGTTACAAAGCGCCGCAGGGCAGGGAATGATCCCAAAGAGTAACACCGTTTCGTCGGATTCTACTATGAGAACTTAAGATTCTCCTGCGAGAACAAGTTCTCTGGTAGAATCTTCAATTTTGCTACATTCACGCTAACCTATAGATT
>JAHWFP010110264.1:0-10527 GCA_023313725.1 Lithobius niger
TGGACATACGCTGGGGTGAAAATATCAAGCCAATGCTGTGAAAGCATAAAAAAAAGGCTCATTTTTGGCAGCTGCTGCAATTTTCAGCAAGTGGAATCTTTTCTTTTCCGAAAATAATAAATGTGCAACGTAAGGGATTGGACAAAACAATGATTTTTAGATCTAAAGACACCGTTGATTTTTACCTCCATTTGTATCCAGTGCCCCTTGCTCCTAACTGAACGACCACCTCCCGATGCTAGCCTCGTCACTAGTATGGTATTGTCCAATTGCTCTACAGCATCACTTCCTGTGGTCCAACTGAATTTCTTTATAGCACTTGCACCTTTAAATTGTAACAATACATCGTTTGCGCCGTAATTGTCTTTCTTGCATATTATGCTATTATTATTATGCAAGTCGTACAGAGTTCCATGGCCTTAGGGCTTCCGGCAGTTGACCAGGAGTGGTGGTTAACGCTCATTAAACCCTTTGAAACCCTTTTTTGAGTTCCATGGTCAGCAACTATTTGCAAATACGAAGCTGGATTAAAATGAAAAAACGTGCGCAGTTCTCTGCCAGACAAAACGAAAACTTTTCATCATATTAAATTTACACCATTTTTGGTTACATAAATTAATATAGCGGGCAAAATTCTAGAAAAAGATGACAAACTCATCTGCCATTTCTTGGAATATTCTCTGAATTGTATGGTCAGAATTAGTGGTGATATTTATTATTTAGTATGACTTTAAAAGTGTATTTAAAGTCACGGACAATCTGGAAAATAATATATACCAACTTTAGGTATAATAACGCATACAGAAACTGTCTTTTCGTTATGTTGATGCACAACATAACGGAGAAAGCTAATCCAGCCGCCATCTTGGATTTTGACTAATTTTCCAGGTCAGGATTATTGGGGCTTTTGAGTATGTTATAAACACAAATTTAGGAATAGAAGGCAAAAATAATAATTTGTGCTGCAGTTTTGCATAGGTCGACGTTATTTTTGCACTATAATAACTTCACAAATGAGGTGGGGGGGGCGGGGGGGAAAAAAGTTAATACAATACGCAATTACTTGTTTTAACCACACTCATGTTTTCAACAAGCGTGGAGAGCATTTTATATTTGCTATGTTGCAACTGCACAGTAACAACGATTGCTCAGTGGCAGGAAATTAAACACTTATCGGACAAAGGTTGAGTGGCTGCGAATATTGCAACTCAGTACACCCAACCATTACAGCTCGTCCGGTATTACAGCTGGTTGCATGGTACAATCCAAAGCCATGTCTAAACTAGAACGTGTATTTAAAGTCAAGGACCATGCTAGTGGCTCGCCCGTCAAGTTCACATTGTCAGACATCATTGTTAGAAAGTCATTCATTATTCAATCTATCCATTATTGTTTGGAGCGGAGCTCCGCATATGATCACAGTCCAATGCTTCACGCGAAACTATATCCAAGCCACATTTTGCACGTAGCAGCACGGGTGCCCAGAGAAGGTTAAGCGAAAAAAAAATCCGGAATCGCACATGGGGGTTGAGGAAATATCAGGGTGACAAAATTGGAATAGGCCTGAGCCAAGAGCGTAGATCCAAACATCAACAAGAGATCCGTGTCCGTGTCAATTGTTAAGCCTAGGCCGTGTCCAATTATTGTACAATATTCAAACAACCTGTTTCTTGCGGAGCACTACTTGCGTTCCTGTTGGTCACTTGTGTGGTCAGTGCTGGCCTCTCTAATTTTCACTGTGTCTGTTAAGTGCTTAACGTAGTGCGTTTAGGTTAAGTCTCGCAGTGTAAGTGAGCGTGTGGCGTTTGGGCCTGTAAGCTCGATTAAACAAATCAATTAATCCAACAACAACAATTGATGGATTGAAATGTCTACTTTACGGAATGTTTGAGGATCCCGAATATGAAAATAAATCTTTACGCTACTTGAAACATTTTGTGTATTGTTGATTATTACCAACTTTCAAAATAATTAGAGCTTCGAGTAAAGCTTGTAGCACACTACTCCGGTCCGTTCCGTTCCTTCCCGACGACTGACGGCAACGGATATTCCAGCGCACATTGCGTTCGTCGCTAAATGTTTCAGTCGGCTCCGCTGAGCTTTTAAATTTGATCGCGCCCAAATTGGCAATGCAAATGAAGAAGGACTTGTAGTGACCTTAAGTAGGTAATTAACTAGAAAGGCGCTGTAAATTAGGTCTTAATTCTTTACGCATGATGACATTTAAGTCCAGAAGGCAACTGAAATAGGTTCGCCTCTGTATTTAGTAGGGGGAAGGCATTGTATACGCAGACGCGTTATGGACGACGACGGCCGTCGACTGACGGCAGGTGCGTACATTTCTCTGATGCGATCAGTTTTGACTGACAGGATTCTGCCTTGACATTCCGACGGGTCGTCACGGAATGGGACGGAGCTCTTCTACTTTACATGCTTTCAATCCAAACAGAACTTTGACGGCCCGCTACGGAACGGAGCGGAGTAGTGTGCTACAAGCTGAAGTATTGAGGAAGTAATAGGGGCACAGACGGCCAACCAAAACAGCAATGAAAGCGGAGTTCGCTACATTATGTCGACAGTGGAAGTGACGACAGCCTATAGTTACATTGGCGGCTACTGAATATGCTACTTTAGGTTTCCGCGAATTTGACGAAACCGACGAAACCGTTAGCGGTACAGGCATTTCTGAAAAATACGCAATTATTCAACACCGAAAAGCGATCCCCTTAGAAAGTTGTGGTATCACCCCGTCACCGAACAACCGCCAAGCGAATCCTACCGACTATTGCTTTCAGACGTTAAATGAAGAATGTGACCAGTGCTTCCGAAACAACCAATGGTCATGTTTTTCATTTAACCTTTGATCGAATAGTCGGTGGGATTGGCTTGACGGTTGTTCGGTGATTGTGGTGATATCATCACTTTCTAACGGAAGCACTTTTCGGTCAGTACATGGATTAGGCTTGGTTCACCGTGTAGAAAACTTGGTGGCAGCCATTTTTATTCTGATATTACTACTTGTATTGGGCTGCAACTTGGCGGGTCTCAGAACCGTCAACAATAATCTACATCTACATAATAAGATCGTAGAAATCAAGACTATTACTTTTAAGCACTACTTTTAATAGTTAAGAAAGAACCAATGACACCGGGCGTCTGGTAGGAGGGAAGCTTTTCAGGGGCAACTTCGAGACCGTCTTGAGCCTCATTTATTTCCACACGGTATGAACATGAACATGGAAGAATATAATAGAAGTGATCATTAGAAAAGGGGAGGGGATCATTAGCCATTGGGGCGGGGGGCGGGGGGATTTGAGACATATGATGGCTGATAGTACCACGAACATGAACATGGGAGAATATAATAGAAGTGAATACAGAAAGAGGGGAGGGGTAATATTAGCGGTGCAATGGGTGATTGGAGTCACAGGATGCGCTGATTGAGCGAGCGAAGTAAACGAAAATCAGTATTTATCAGCCAGTATGGCATTCAAAGTGGACTAAACAGTAGAGCAACGCTAACACTGCAGTATCTGAAATCTTACAGGAAAGTTTATTTGTGTTCCTTTACCGTTTTGACTTCGTATCAGTTAAACATTACCTTAAATATAAAACGAGTTCGTTTTTGTTTTCTAATACCTACATGGTGTTCATTGGATTCCACTTTTTGTTTCGGTGTAAACTTTTTGTTTATGAGTGTGTTGATATGTGTGCATGCGTATATTGGTTGTGCTTTTTGCTTAAATAATAAAAAAAAAGATGTATTTTCCTGTTATACCTTTACATGTATATGTTTATATTTATTGAAATTATTATTCTACACAGCCTCTTTAGACAATGTAGTACATACTGTAAATAAAGTATAGAGGTAAGGCGAATGCCTTGTAAGCCAGGGCCTGCATGTGTGCAATTATTGAACACACATAATACTATTTTTGCTGTTTTATTTTTTAGCTTGAGTTAATGGGCTGGACCCCCTTGAAGCACGGGCCTACTTGGACCTCCCTACTCTGTCGGACTTAGTAATGTGTCAAACACGTTGTCGGTTTTATGTCTGTCATAATTGGTATCTGATCGCCATCATCAAAATGTCTAACTATACACACAGACACGCGAACGTATATCCGCTGTATTTTCGGCTTAAATGTCAGACACTCTGAGCGAGGAATTGAACCCACGACATTTGAAACTAATAGCCGGTGTTCATCGATCAGCTGTACTGATACTGCTGTGTTGGCAAAGTATTGGTATGAGATCGAAGTGAAATCTGGTATCGATCAATTAACAATTTAAGACTGTAGCAAATGAAGACAGTCTGCATTAAAGACTATTAGTGACTACTAGTGACTATTCCATACGTAAGTAATCTAAGAAAGAAAGAAAATGCCCCTATTTTAATGCTGTCTACGCCCAGGGCCGTTGCTAGAATTTTATTTTCTGGAGAGGCAACTCACCACTTTTACGCCCCCCTTCCCCCGCCGCTCCCTATGAAAACATTTATGTTTTTACAAATCGCGAAATAATATTTTTTACTTGTCTAGCGAGGGAGCGAACAAGTCACTGAATTAGAAAACAGAAACGAACTCGTTTGATGCTTAAGGTAAGGTTTTACTGATCCGAAGTCAAAACAGCAAAGGAACACAAATAAACTTTCCCGTAATGTTTCAGATAGTGCAGTGTTGCTGTACTGTTTAGTCCACGTGAAACCTTTCTGCTGTAGTCAAATGTTTTTACCATTTTTGCTTTAGTACACGACAGATCAGCTAATGATTGGTGCATTCTACTTGGCTAAACGACATCGCAGGTAAATGATTTAAAAAAAAATCATCTAGTGTGTTTAGCACAGCTCTACACGTAATTCATGGTTCGTGCAATTTCCTGAAAACCTGGAAATATCCTGGAATATAATAATGGAATTCCATACCCACAAAAGTGCTTGAAAATCTTGATGCATAAATGCATAAATGCATAAATGCAATGATGCGTATATTATCAGTAGGGTACGAACGGAAACTAGACGACGTGTCTGTAGAACACTGAACAAATTTAGCCAAGAAAGTATATAGAGTGTGTGGTGTTAACTTATTCTTCTTTTGTTTGGGCATGAAAAGTTTTGGAATTCGGAGCTATGGCTTTAATTGTATTTATGTGTATATTGGTTGAATATAGTTTCAACGACAAACAGGGCGAACTCTCAATTGGCGTGGGATACGCGAATTATATCTTAGGAAATCAACAGGCTATATCTTATAACCGCCGCATTTTAAAATGAATTTATATCAAGGAAATTAGTAACGATAGGTGACTACACGCGGTACATCGAGAAAATGTGTTACGTATCTCGGTGGATGAGAGTATGCCCCTTTAAGTTAACGTTTCCAATTACGTAGATTAACGCTTCTGTTGGCGTGTTAGTGTCGTGTGGTGACGCCCTGTTTCATTTCACAGCTCGTCAGTTGTATTATGCGTAATTGCGATTATCCCATTTGGGTGGAGCATCCATACAGTGTTTTGTTTCGAGTAAGTGGTGTTGCAAGCGAGTGTAAGTTGAGTCTTGTTATTTTATTATTTTTCGAGTGTAAGTCAATTCCGGTAACAGTTTTACCTTTATTACGTGTGTTACGTAAGTGTAGACTTATTCTAAGTTTTAGACTTTTCATTAATTTAGTAAATATAGCTCGTAAACTGCTTCTTCATTCAGAATTTTTCTAGTTCAGTTATGCTGATTTTTCGGTAGCTTTTGTAACCGGAATACTTAAAAAGGAAACGTTTTCTAGTTACAGTGGTCATTACACATATTCTGCATGTGTTAATACGTGGAGAGTTATTCTTAGTTTTAGTCTTTTGAATAATAATAAATCGTGTCGCTTGTATATTCCTCCATTCAGAATTTACCTAGTTCATTTTTGCTATATTTTTATAGCTTTTGTAAACGAAATACATCAAAAGGAAACGTTTTCTTGTTACAATGGTCATGAATTACAAATTTTTACACGTATTCTGCATGTTGCGATAAGTGGAGAGTTATTCTTAGTTTTAGTCTTTTGAATAATAGTAAATCGTGTCGCTTGTATATTCCTCCATTCAGAATTTTCTTAGTTCACTATTTTATTTTTCGGTAGCTTTTGCAAACGAAATTAAAAAAGGAAACTTTTTTTTGTTACAGTGGTCACGAATTATAGACTTTTACACTCATTGTGCATGTGTTAGTAAGTGGAGAGGTTATTTTTAGTTTTAATCCTTTGAACACATCGTGTTTTTGCAAACGAAATACGTCAGTTTAAAAGGAAATGTTTCCCTGCTGCAGTGGTCATGAATTATAGACTGTTTCTCATCCCACCAAGACATGTCCAGACAGTATTAACGATATTTTTAATTAGAAGTCACCATGGTAACATAAACTTACATAACGAATTGCAATATGCAAACCAAGGAATAAAAAAAATATTTTGTACCTATATTCGGTTTTGCAACGTCTCACAGTTTACTGCGTCGTTGTAAACCTGACGTAAATCAAAGTGAAAACATTGTAATATATATAAATTGCTGGTAAAAATTCTCGATCAATAATATTTTTAATGCAAAACTCAATAAGGGTTTCGAAAAAATGAAACTAAAAAAAAAATGAAATACAAAGTCTTAATCCGTATGCTACCAGTAATGGAGGGGGTTTATTGTTAGTGTCGGTCAGAGAGGGGATTCGATTTCGTGTAATTTTGGCTATAGGCTAGCATTTGAGGACTGTGCTCAGATTCCCAGGGAACCATCTTAAAGCTCGCTTTTCATTGCTGAATTTGACAGTGGCGGACTAGCATTGTCAAAGGCCAGGAGGGAAATCTTAGCCAAATGACCACTTCCGTAAACTATACCAGCCTTCACTAGACCTGGTACGAAAACTTGGTCTGGATCCATCTTCACTCATGTGTAAAAAAAAATTTCGTTGTTCTGCAATAACACAATCGTAACAATTCAGAACAATTCATAACAATTCGTAACAATTCGCAACAGTTCATAACAATTCTTAACAATTCGTAGCAATTCGTAGCAATTCATAACAATTCATAACAATTCGTAACAATTCGTAGCAGTTCATAACAATTCGTAACGATTCATAACAATTTTACTCTGTAAAAATAATAAATAGCCAGTAAATAAAATTCGTTAAAATTAGTAATTGATTCAGTGAATGTGTCAAATTATAGGGCAAACCTTACCATATGCCGGGTAGATCAAATTGTGTGTCTTGAAATAACTGATGATAATGACTGTCTTTGCGTAAAATGCAGGTCATTTTTATTTTTTTGCGAATTACTGGGTATATGGGGCAAAATCACACATTGTGTGCGTATGCCTGCTTTCACGCTGCGAGTGTTTATACTTTAAGAACTTGTGTAACATGGAACACGAAGTGATGAGGAAATCCCAAATAGAACCCTTGGCACCATCTGGTGAGACTGTCAGAATTAGCAGTTGAGTTCCTAGCATGTTCATAGTGGTATGTTCCAAACTACCCTGAACATATTAAACCATTGATAAAATTCATAAGATGAAGTCCCTGACAGGATTCGGCTTGATTGCAAGCCAGGGGAGGGTATGCTGGGATTTACTTTCTGTTGTGTGGAAAAGCTTGATCCCAGTACCCCCCACTTGTCGCCATCCCTACATCACGTGCGTCATACTACCTCGAGAGTGGCACTTTCGATGCACACACAGCAAGAGGGTTCCATCGTGGCAAATGACAGCTTTGATATATGACCGAAGCCAGTCCAATTTTAGTATAAAAATAACCCAGCAGTCACCCCCGACGAAGAAGGACAAAAAATTCTAGGTTGATCTTGTTCCACAAGTTTTTCTGTAGGGTGTTCGGTTAATGGAAAAGTGGTGATTATTTTTTCAAGTTGAGTATTAGCTACTGTGTTACCGCAATTACTGCGAGAATTTTTGTTTACTTTCCGCAAAACGAGGACCATGGTCGACTTACACTGAAAAGACCCCGGCAAATCAAAAGCGAAACCGATTTACACTGATAATTCCCCTGCAAATCGAAAGTGAAACCCTAAAACGAAATCACTTCGGAGAATCGTTTTACGGAAAGAAAAACAAAAATTCTCTAACCGAATTCCACTCGTGCTTTTATGAAATTTATAATTTGTGCGTTTTAGCAATCAACTGCTTTCCAACAAATTTCCCTCGACCTTCGGTGTCGGGAAATTAAAGCTGGAAAGGAGTTTCGTGCTAAAACACACAAATTATCGATTTCATAGAAGCACTCGTGGTATTATAGCCGAAAATTCCTGTTTACTGTAATACCATTACAATTAGGCCCGTCTGCTCGTTTCGTTTTAAGAGTTTATTTATAGTTCGTCTTGGTTTAGCAGTGAACTCCTCCGTAATTGACTGATTCCAAAACACAATACAAGGGCACGAAATGTCAAGAGTGGAAAGTGGTGACGTCGTGTTTTTTTTTCGTCTTGGAAGTGTGTCTTTTCCTTTTTGGTTCGTCGTTTGTCGATGAGTCATTTTCGTGGAAGAGCAACGTCCTCTTGCATCGATTGGTTTATCTCTAAACGAGCCTCGTTTTCGGCGGCCAATCGTAAAAAGAACGGGAAATGACGCGGACGTGTTTTTAAATCGAGTTTTGCTTAACTTACTGTTAAATATGGATGACTAATGACTTGATCAAATCATGTGTTTCCAAACTTCAATAATGCATCGATTATTGAAGTAGAAGTGAAAATCAATAAAATAAAAGAGAACCATTTTGCAAATAGTAACGTTTTATGGACATACCTATTTTGTTACTTTCTTTACTCTCCATCTTGAACAAACAAGTTAACTCGCATGTACTTACAGGCCGTGAGAATTAGAGACTGTCTTTCGCATTTTAATCTCTCATTCATTCACCATTCTATTTTCTTATTCTCGTTGTAGCTCTCAGTCTGCTCTCGTTCTCGTTGTAGCTCTCAGTCTGCTCTCGTTCTCGTTGTAGCTCTCTTTGTAGTGTTATTCTCGTACTTTCGGTTCGGTCTTGTTGAGGATGTAGCTCACGGTGTAGTCTTGTACTCGTTGGAACTCATTCTGTTCTCAGTCTCGTGGCTCTCATTCTGGTCGCATTCTTGTCTTAGTTCTCAGTTTTGTTGTAGTTTTCGATCTAATCACGTAATCATTGTAGTTCTTGTTCTAGTTTCTTGCTAGTCGCTCTCATTCTAGTCTTAATCTCGCTTTCCATCTAGTCTCGTTCTCACTGTAATCTTTCAGTCTAGTCTCATTCTAGCTTTTAGTCAAGTCTCGTTCGCGTTGTAGCCTTTCAATCTAACCTTATTCTAGCTTTCAGTCTAGTCTCGTTCTCTTTGTAGCCTCTCAGTCTAGACTCGTTCTCGTAGCGTCTCAGTCTAGTCTTGCTCTTGCAGTCTGTCACTCTAGTCTCGTTCTCGTAGTGTCTTAGTATAGTGTCACTCTTACAGCCTCTCAGTATAGACTTGTTCTCGTAGTTCCTCAGTCTAGTATTGCTCTCATAGCCTCTTAGTAGTCTCATTCTCATTGTCTCTATCTAGTAATGTCCTCGTATAGTCCGTTTAGTCTCACTCTCGTAGTCTCTCAATCTAGTCTCATTCTCGTAGCCTCTCAGTCTAGTCTTGCTCTTGCAGTCTGTCGCTCTATAGTCTCGTTCTCGTAGTGTCTTAATATAGTCTCTCTCTTACAGCCTCTCAGTATAGTCTTGTTCTCGTAGTCCCTCAGTCTAGTGTTCTCGTAGTCCCTCAGTCTAGTATTGCTCTCGTATCCTCATATTCTCATTCTCATTGTCTCTCTATCTAGTCTGGTTCTCGTATAGTCTGTCCATTTAGTTTCACTCTCGGAGTCTGTCAATCTAGGCTCGTTTCCGTAGTCTCTCAATCTGATCTCGTTCTCGCCTCTCAGACTAGTGTCGTTCTCATAGTCTCTCAGTCTAGTCTCGGTCTATTTCGCGACTGTTGCCATCGAAAGTGACGTCATGCCTCACTTGCTGGAGGCATTGGTTAACAAAATGGCGGCCAATAACACGAAAAAAATGAATGTATGCTCACCATTGTATGCTCACCTAAATGCTTGAGTTGTCAAGGAATCATGGACAAGCCTTGAGCCAAAACATCAAGGGTGTTGCTAAGCGGTTTAAGTAAATACCAGCCGATAAATACGTTAATTGCTTATAGTCAAATGATTTGTTTTCTTCTTTTAACTTCTTGAGGATGCTGTGTGTGACAACGAGCTCCACCATTTGTTATTTACGTTTGCGTAAATAATCCTAGCGAAGATAACTACAGATCTGCCATCTTTAGTCGGTGGATTCAGTGGAAAACCAACTCTAAGAGTTGGTCAACCGGATGCTTCTGCAGTGACGTGATGCTGAGACATCTGATAAGTCACAAAGAGTCCCAACAACAACAACAACAACAACAACAACAACAACAACGAGAAATGTCCATTCTGTGGTGACCGAACGACTCGATTGTTGTCATTAAAAATTTTAAACAAGCAGTCTGCATTAAA
>JAHWFP010110265.1:0-11819 GCA_023313725.1 Lithobius niger
AAAAGCTTCCTTGCAAACTAAATGTAAAATGTAATTTTTATATTCTCTGTTGTTATAATAAAAACCAGGAGTTTTTAACTTCAGTCCGTTTGCTAGTCGATTAACTGTTTAGGTGTAAATAAATATGTAAACCATTTTTAGTTTACCTCTTGATAAACGGTTAAATTTCCATCGCTGGTGGCAGCAATTTACCAGCAGTATTAAGGTTAGGCCCCTTTAATTTAGGACCCTGCGCTCCATCCCCCATGCTGGGACAGTAGCCCTTGCTGTGCTTATGCCGTAAAAGTCGCAATAATCACCGCAACACCTTAAGCTGAATCTCCGTGTCAAACCAGGAAACCGGAGGCGTTACAAGCACCTGAGCCGTCGTAGCGTCCTCCGTTACAACTCGCATGTAACTTGTTAACACACAGCGAGCCTTGCTCACGCGTCGGCTGATGCAGTGGATTTTTTATTAAAGGTGCGTTCGTCGGCTTGAACGGTAAAGTTTTATTTAAGTCGACAACTGGTGTGTCGGGCCTCCTCCTTGAATGCCCAACACGTGGCTTCTCGCCCCTTTCCGTGAAGTATTGACTGTATGCTAAACGTAGGTCTTCTAAGCTTGGCATAGAGCCCGAGGTTGAAGATTGTAGTGACGGTGACGTCTTCTTTTCTTTCCCCATGCTCGTTGTCGGTAAATTCCAGGAATTTACGGAGTAGTCACCTTGCTGTAGGGAGCCTAAAATCGGCTCGGAAAATGTTTGACTGGGTACAAATTCGTCTATTTCATTGTCACGAAATAAGACTGAAATATCAGGATCTGAAGATCCCTGATTCGAATGGTGGGACACTATATCTGAAATGTTAGGTGTCAGATCACGATCAACGACCAAAAAATCAGCTGCAAAAGAGGAGTTGGAACAAATGCGAGAAACACTTGTACAGCCGCAAAAATCGTAACAGCTGCACCTGATTACAAAACAATCAACAAACTTCACAAAAGGACAGGACTGTCCTGTAAGAAACACTCCCCAATTCCTAAAAACATGTCAGAATCCCCAACCATTCCACACTCATCAAACACACTATTGTCTAAAACATGCAACTCATGACCACAATTAATACTTACAGGTGAAAACTAACTGTGTGACGCCCGTCCAAACTGACGTCACTGTTACCGATCTGTCTACTCAAATTAATTGCCCTGGGTTCCTGTAAGAAAACATTATCAGAGAAGCTATCAGACAAATTATCAGAACTGGCATTAATGTCCGGTAATACACAGCTGTCTCAGTGGGCATGAAGAGATCTGTTATTAACCCCTGAAAAATCAAAACTTGTACTAGCAAATTCATGATTTCTAACTACATGATTTCTCAAATGTCCTAAATTGCTAGTAGCGTTCGTTTTGCATGTTTTACTACTGGAAATGCTAAGGTCTATAGCATTCATTGTTTCTGAACAGTTATTTCCAGTTTGTTCATTGTTTACTGGTGAAACAGTTAATTCTTGACAGTCAAAGTCTAGTAACCGTTCAACGCCAATTTCGTTTCTCGGGATGCTCTGATCGCTAGAGTCACTTGAAGCACTGTTCTTGTGTTGTAAATTCAGATCAGCGCTATTACAAAATAAATTTTCATCAAAACTGACGGAAAAATTTGCATCATTTGAAAAATTCCTCGGAGGCAGCTTGTCTGTGGTATTACCATGAGTGGTGGTGGCTTGTCCATCCAGCCTAAATAGGCGTCCAGTTGAAATAGCACTTCTTTGAACGCTCGGGTCGTCGTAATCAAACGAGCGCTCCGCCTCTTCTTCCCGTGATGAAAACACATTTGTGATGATCGCAGTGGCAGTCATTACCATACTATCCAACGTGTAGTTCGTTGTATCCATGATGATGTCCCAAATCTCGTCAAACTTGATGTCTTCACAGATTGGAGCCATTAACACTTGCACACACACACGTTGGTAGTAGCCATCAAATGCTAGTGAAAATCGGTAGGCTTACCTTAAAATGTTAGTTTTATAGCCGATAAAAATGTACATTACCTTTTTTATAACAGTTTCCCCCATTTGAGCTTATTTCCCTAGAAGTTTGGAGGTTGGCTTCCCTGCTGGGCTTGTAATAGTTCTGCGCATGCGCGAGCTTGGGTCAGTCTATATAAGCAGACTGCGCAAGCCGAGCCACATCATTTCTCCTAGGGCGCTCACGCTCGCGTGATCACCCTTGAGCTTTCCCGAAGATAGAAGAGGTACGTCGATTCCCTACGGTTGCCTCATGGATACATCAACGACAAGTTCCCCGGTTGCCTCCATGGTTACCGTTCCGCCTCCCATGGACTCTACCGACTCTCAGTCAACTGGTTCCTTACCAATCCGCCGTCCCTATCTGCGGATCGTGAATCACTCGATCCCACTCTTCTACTGACTGGTCAGCTGCTTCTCGCTGCCCCCGTCCCTCGATGCCACCGTTTCCCCTTGGCTCCTGCCCAGGGCGGCTCATGTCATCATTCGGGCGCTGCGCGGACCGATTCGGATGGACGACGCTCCTCATCCGCGGCTCCCTACTGCGCATTGCTTCTGCGCAACCCTTTTTGATTGGGCCGTTTCATCGCTCACTGTCGGATTGCGCCTTCCTTCCCTCCAGCATTGGATGCTGTTGTTACTTAAAGGGGTATGGTATCCCTCCGCGTTATCACCACCTGCGCATCCTACTGCGCAGCCCTCTTTTCAGATATATATTCTGACGATGCAGTCCGCTCGTCTTTCCTCGACCTTCGTCCTACGCAGCTGTACTATACGCTGCTCCTCAACTGTTCCAATCCTTGTGTCCATCCTCAACTCGCGTTCCTCGTTACCACCAGCGCGACTAACAATACGTCGTCCTTTATTCCCCTACTAGACCTCAGTCTGGTAAAGGGGGAGGGGGGGGCGCTTGCACCCCTTAGAAACACATCTTGTCTCTGCATTCCCTTCAGAAGCAACCAGGGGAGCCTTCCGTCCAAGGGTTGTAGCCTCTTATCGTTCGCCAGTTGCCTCGGTTTCCCTGGGACTCGACTCTCCACGTTCACCAAGGTTCAGTCCACCTTGTGCTACTACTCTACCAGGTTGCCTGCCGGTTTCCTACCACCTCTACGGTTCCCATCTTCCTCCATAAATTACACTCAGAGTTCAGGTTCCCGATTGCCTGTCTCGATTCCTGGTTACCTCCAGGTTGCCGGTTGCCTCTACAGTTCCCAGTTACCTACAGTTAGCTGTCATGCCCAGGACAAAGGGCACTCCCAGGGAGGGATCCTCGATCCGCCCTCCACGTTCCTCCTCACCGGATCCCTTGACGCAACCTACCTCCGAGGCTGTCAAAGTTTTAGAACTTACTGCGGATCAGGAACCGCTCGATTCCCAGTTGCCTTTAGAGAATCCCTTTCTTTCAGAACCATCGGTTCCCCTAGAACCGCTTGATACAGTTACCTCTTCACCGGTTCCCTACAGTCAACCTGCTCCTAATCGTGATCTACGTTTCCTCAGCGAAGAACTCGCTCGTGCTTAGGAAGCCTATACAAGACTCAAATTACAAGTCAAGACTCGTAGGGCTGCAGCTAAGAAGGCATCTTCTTCTGCCCGGCACACTCCGTTGGACCTATCTTCACATTCCTCCCAAAGCATTCCCTCTGCCCCACCATGCGCCAGCGGTCTCCTTTCCAGTTCCGAAGTGCACCATCTCATGGACTGTTCCCTTCGCACCTCCAAACGCAAGTTGCCACCGGTTGCCAAAAAATGCCTGCCGGTTCCGTACCATCTCTACGGTTCCCTTCTAGAACTTCGCCATTACTTGGTCACAGACGAATCTGCTTCAATTACCTCCGATTCCCGGTTGCCCCTTAGAGGAACCTGAGGTGTACGGTTCCTCCCTTTTCACTCGCCACAGTCCAACCTCTTCCACATCCTCACTTTAGTGGAACCTTCCTTCACTTCTTCACAACGAACCACTACATCTCGAAACTAGCTAAATCACAGGGAATCACGAATCATTTCGCACCTGTTCGTACAGCTAGCGAACACGCCTGGTTCCCGCTTCTACCAGGTTCCCCACGTCATCGTCTATCTCCTAATTACTTCTTCCGTCCTCGCATTCCCGTAACGTTCCCCGGTTGCCGATTGCTGAACCCCTTTTTCTCTTCATTGCGACCTCTGTGATCCTCGTTTATCACTATTGCCTGCTACAACCTTCACGTCTCATTGCCATCTCATCTACAAAAAAAAAGGGGGGGGGGGAGAGGGGAATGATGTCTTGTTCCCTACTTCACCTATTCTGCTTCAACACGTTCTTCACGATCACAACGCAACCTAGGTTACCGATTGCCTCTTGTCATTATCTCCTGCTCTTACCGCCAGGAGTGCCCCAATCGCTACTGCTTTGTCTCTTTCCCGTGCTTCACCTTGTCTGTCGTTAATTCCGCAAGCATCATGTCAGACTCCTCGTCGTCTGAGGAACCGCTGCCTCCAGTTCCCAATGTTCCCTCACCAAAGCCTTGTCGTTGTCTAGGTTTCTTTGGCAAGACCACACATTTCGACCCTCACCCCTGCTGCCAGAAGCATCGGGAATGCGACGGCATTCAGAAAACATGCAAGGTCTGCCTTACCATCTCGCCATCAAAATGGATCGTCATCAGAAAGAAGCAACTACACTCTCGGCAACGCTCGATCCGTGCGGCTCAGAAAAGGGCGCTTTGCCCTCCCCAACCATCTCCCAAGTCTTCCCAAGTGGACACTCAACAAACCATGCAACCTCAACAACCTGCTGATCCTGCCATTCCTGGTCCCAGTAATGTGAAGACCCAGCCACCTACTCAATCCGTTCCTGCCGTTCCCGGATCCAGTGGTGCACAATCAACTCGCATACCAGTTCGTATTAAGAAGGCCACGTTACCTTTCGCTCCCCGGAAATCAACACAACCAAAGCTAGTCCGTCTCTCGGTTCCTCCGTCCCGTCCTGTCACCGTTCCTGCATCGGCACCAACGCCAATTTTACCAACTTCACCACCAGCAGCACCGTTCCCATCGGCTACGGTTCTCAGAGAAGCCCTTCTCAGCGGTGTCCGTCTCTCTGCCCGAGAACTCGAGAACTTGGATTTTAATGTAAGCTTTGTGCTTTCCTTCACTGAACGATTCGCTGCGGAACTTGCTTCCCTTTGTGCTTCCGCAGTAGCACTCTCAACCCTTCAAGCCTCTGCCGAAGTTAATATTGACATCCAAGCCGAAAATGAATTGTTAAGGGCAACCAACGAACTCGAGGTGGTACGAAGAAAATATCACAGTCTTCGTGTGAATTTCAACTTGCTCAAAACCAACCACCGTTGGGACTCTCCAATTCCCACCTTCCCTCCGTGGAGGGCTTACTATTGTGCTCGCTCGTGCACTCGTCGGTTGAACAACGCCCCATCATCTGCTCAATTTCGTTCGCCTACAGTTCCTTCCTCCTCTTCTCAAGAACCATCTCCCTCGGTTGCCGAATTGCACAATGCTGCTCCTTCGCCGTTGCCTTCACTGTTCCTTGATCCTTCTGCAACAGCTTCATCACGTCTCTCTCCTACTTCTGACCCGCCACTCTTTTCCTCTGAAGCCAGGTTACTTACATGGACTGACGCTGCGGCAAACCATGCATCAGACATTTTCAGCTATTCAGTCTGGCAGTACGACGATGCACCCAGCTTCGTCTAAGTGTTTCATGGCATCGATCCACACTCTGCCATTCCTTCACGGGATCCTCCTGTTCCGCATGCCGTTCATGAGCCAGGGGAGCGGCTTTTGGCTTTCGCATCGTACAATAACTAAATCTCACCCAACCTACTCTTCTTTTCGGCCCCGCGAAACATCTATTCCGCGGGCTTCATCACACAAGTGACCCACGGAGGACAGTGTCTTCGCCAAAATTCTTTCCACTTTGCCCTCACCATGATTGTTCCCTCTGGCTATCCTACTTATGTCACTATGCATCTTTACACAACATACAAAACAACAATCTACAACACAATGGTGGAAGCATAGAAGATGGCGCAACGCATCTCTCCGTTGCCACATTCGTTCCCTTCTCACGGCTGAATCTAGCCCATCAACCTGGTTCCCTCATGGTTACCACGTTCCTTTTCTGTCCATCACCACCCATTCCTGTTCCAGTATTGAGACATCGACTGATCTTCCCATCAAGGTAAACAGGTTTTATGTAAGATTACTTGTTTACCTTGTCACCCCCGCAGGATGTAAGCCCCCTTAATGCAGAACTAGCATCTTCCCCCCCCCCCCAAAAAAAAGGGGAAAAGTCTACAATACAGTTCGCATCCTTAACCTCTCACTCATGTGATACATTTGAAACTTGGCCTCTACTAAAACAGGCTATCATGTTCCGCTGTGAGTATGGTTTCGGCCCTAAGGTTGTCTTCTCCAGGACTGGTTCCTTGGGGGTGCTGGCTCGTAAGGCGGGATGCTCCATCCTAGTCCCTCCACCTAGGTGACAAAGTCTGCTGTAAAAAAGGTAATGTATATTGCCATCGGCTATAAAAA
Organism: Lithobius niger; assembly: GCA_023313725.1. Lineage (NCBI taxonomy): Eukaryota > Metazoa > Arthropoda > Chilopoda > Lithobiomorpha > Lithobiidae > Lithobius > Lithobius niger. The sequence goes on from JAHWFP010110265.1 coordinate 6,538, forward strand.
GACTAAAATACCAGGTCCTGCACCTGGTTGATTTTAGTTTATATTGCCTAACTGAAAATATACATTACCTTTAATCCCGCCCAGCCTCCCCGCCATGGACTAGGTTCTGGTATAGGGAGAAATGATGTGGTTCGGCTTGCGCAGTCTGCTTATATAGACTGACCCAAGCTCGCGCATGCGCAGAACTATTACAAGCCCAGCAGGGAAGCCAACCTCCAAACTTCTAGGGAAATAAGCTCAAATGGGGGAAACTGTTATAAAAAAGGTAATGTACATTTTTATCGGCTAGCAATAAAAACTAAAATCAACCAGGTGTATGTCCTGGTATTTTAGTATTCTTAAGGTAAATCAGTTCCAACAACCGAAGGAAATTATGAGGTTGGTGTGGAAACGTTTTGTGAAAATAAAAAAAATTATCTTCTAACACTTCCGTAACCGAAAGTAACTTGATGTTGAACGATAGATTTTAATTAAAAAAATCTATCCCTGGAATGAGCGGAATTCTTTCTGTGGACTAACGTTTCTTCTTTGGAGAGAATAAATGTTCCAAAAAATAATTCCAGGAGTGGTAATAATTATAAAAAAAAAATCACCGCAATCCCACTTGTCACAGTCAATTACACACACAAAACCACTCTTTTAAATGTGCCCCTAGCACACAATGATGGTCACACGTAAAGTTTTCGCTTTGAAAAAATCCTTGTGATTCCCGCAAAACACGAATTGAACAGTCCTAAACTTGTCAACGTTACGAAAATGTGCCAACCCCAGTTAGGCTACACATAAAATAATGTTTTCCACACGGATCGTAGGCCTCCCAAAATGATAGTACAGTCAGTTCAGTTCGATAAATAATATCACGATGGTACAGGTCACTTTCGATGAAAATAATCACAGTTCCGAAATTAGAAAAAAATAATTCCACAACCTGATTGTTGAATTTCGTTTGGTTGACACGAGAGATGTGTAATCCTGATTGAAATCACACAGGTTCAAATCTAACGGACCAGGCTTCCAAAATGATAGGTGCAATGATCAAATAATAAACACACAATGTAAGTAAACTTTCCTTACATGACTGAATTAGAGTCCACTTCATCTAGGGAATAAAGTGAATCCATCATCCTAATATTATTTAAAGCTTACTAATACTAAATATTAATCCAGCTGTGCTTCTTCCACTTTCACTTCACAATATTTACCGATGTAGTACTTTGTAGTAAGTCCTGAGGAAGTTATCACTATAGTGTCTATTACGCAGTAATCCATATTGTGTTAGTCCAAAATTCCTAGTTGTTTCACTACTTGTTCCACGTTTTTGAATGTCTCAAAGAATGTCGCTAAGCGTGGGGAGGGGCCTTTTTAACGGGGCTTCTCCTGACGTCATAGTGACGTAGTGGCTGAAGGAGTTCTGGCAATGACTAGCACCTTTCCCAGAATTGGAGGGCCTCTCACGAGTAGCCAAAGGTATTTCACTAGAACCCGAATGAATGAGAGGCGTTTGAATAGTCTAAATAATAATAATAGTAAAAATAGTAAATAATAAGTAAAGAAACCACCCCACATTCCAGACATACTTGGGAATTTACTTAGCAAGCTTCGCACACATGGCTGGAGTCTTGAACCCCAAAGCCGCTAAGTAACGCCCTTTTGTACACCGAATAATAGGTATACAACTGGGTCGTTACATGGGAATTTAAGGTGTATGTGCAACCAATACTTGAGTATGCGAGCCCTGTGTGGTCGCCACACCTGTCAAAGGTCATTGACGTAATAGAGTCAGTCTCGCGCGCTTTTACTCGCTACATACTTGAACTATACATGTTAACAACAGGTGAAAGAGTTCGTAGTACGATACTGGAACCTTTGGAATTACGTAGACACAAGGCTTGCTTTGACCTATCAAACTATCCATGACCAGCTTCCGGTTTTGTTGCCCCCTTTTTTCCTGTTAATCTTAGCAACTGAACGTGCGGACACCATCTTAAAATTCAAAAACAAACCTTTAAGACAGACTGTAGAAAGTTTTTTTTTTCACCAACAGGATTGTAGGTTGCTTGAATTGGCGTCCGCCTGTGGTCGTTTATGCGACGACAGTTGACGCCTTTAAATGCGCAGTGTGGGGGATCGACCTCTCCAAATTCCTATGACGAATTTATTAATGAATGGATCATTGGGGGTGGTGTAAGTGGTTTACCATACCGTTAGCATACCCATTAGCGGATAAATCCTTTTATATTATTATATATCAAAATCGGTCAAAATTTGGCGAAAGTATGATTTTTAGTGAGTGGACCAAGATTCGGATAAAAATTACACCTGTGCGCCTGTAAACCAAATGTTTAACTTTCCATGGCCTGGAAATAATAATATTAATAATAAATTTATTGCTATACATTCTCGAAGTCCTTACGGGCTTGTGTGAGAGCAACACGTACATAAAACACATATATCAACATTACAATAGTACACCTTGTAGACCAAAATTTAAAATAACAAAAATGATTGCAACAAATGTGAATGTTCTTAAAAACTATACTTCGTTGATTAACAAAAGCCATTTAAACATCTTTGCACAGAAATTCTTTCAATTTGGGTTTTAACTCTTTAATACTGTTATGTAATAAAAACGTGTCAGGAAGATAGTTAAATATGAAGGGTATATAACATTTTTTATTTCTAACTCCATACTTGTTGCTCCATCGTGGTAACTCAAATTTCATTTGTTGTTTTCTCAATAATAATAATAATAGATATGAATATTTTCAGCGACGACAACCATGATGAGGACTGCTTCACAAACGTCGAAGCCCAATTTGATAGTTGTACAAAAAGCCCAGGTTGTGTCTCAGTCAGCTGTAGGCAGTACAATTACCATCTCACCAGCCAACACGACAGCACAGACTGTTGTGAAGCCAGTATCAGCATTAAGTACAAATCAGCAATATGGCAAGGTAAGTTTTGTATTTCATGTAAGCTGTACTGATACTACTTTTTTTCCATCTGGTGCCGACACCGATTCCAGTACCACAAAAAATACGGGAGCAGTTCGGTTGCCCGACACTCGGTTGCCCGACAGTACTTTTGCCCGACTACAGTTTCCCGACAGGTCTGTTGCCCGACAGTGATGTTTGCCCAACAGTGATGTTTGCCCGACAGTGATGTTTGCCCGACAGTGATGTTTGCCCGACAGTGATGTTTGACCGACAGTGATGTTTGACCGACAGTGATGTTTGCCCGACAGTGATGTTTGACCGACAGTGATGTTTGCCCGACAGTGATGTTTGCCCGACAGTGATGTTTGCCCGACAGGTTTGTTGCCCGACAGTGATGTTTGCCCGACAGGTGAGTTGCCCGACAGTGATGTTTGCCCAACAGGCAGGTTGCCCGACAGTGATGTTTGCTCGACAGGTAATTCTCATTTAGGAATTTATTCCTTTCTGCAATTTTAAATTGAATTTAACAAAATTTTTAAATATCAGCTTTGTTAACTGCTCAGCTTTATTAACATAAATTTCAGTTTTGCTAACTGTTTGCATTATATGAATGTTGAATTGAGTTTTACAAATTTTAAAACTGTTAGCTTTGTGTACTTGCTTTGTTAACTGTTTAGCTTTCGTAATAGCTTTGTTCAGCTCTTTTAACAAAAATAGCCTTGTTAACCGTTTTCATTATACAATTTTTCATTGAATTTTTTCTGTTTTTTTCAGCATTGTTCCGCTTTTTTAACAAATACATCAGCTATTGCATTATTACAATTTTGCATGGAATTTCACAATTTAAAAACCTTTTAATTTTTATTTTATTTTCTTATCCCCTTCTTCAAAGTTCTATATCTGCTTTGTCAACAGCTTTGTTAACAAAAATATAATCTTTGTTAACTATTTGCATTATTAAAATTTTTTTATGGTGGTGTGTGTTTTATGCTTTTCTAGTAAATTACCTGTTGGGCAACTTACCAGTAGGGCAAATAACACTGTCGGGCAACACACCTCTTGGGCAAACATGACTGTCGGGCAAACATAACTGTCGGGCAACTCACATGTCGGGCAAACATCGCTGTCGGGCAACTCAACTGTCGGGCAAACATCAATGTCGGGCAAACATCAATGTCGGGCAAACATCACTGTCGGGCAACAAACCTGTCGGGCAACTGCAGTCGGGCAAAAGTACTGTCGGGCAACTGAGTGTCGGGCAACCGTACCAGACCCAAAAATACAGGTTCCGGTTCCAGTAGCTCAAGAAAGATTGCTTTTTACCAGCAAAGTAGGGCTATTAAAAAATGTTTGTTCTCTTGATTAATTATTTTTATTTACTAAACATATAAATACATGAAATTGTACAAAAATTTGGAGAAATTGTAGAAGTTCGTACAGTAGTGTGAAGCATACAGAGAAAAACTCCATGATAATGTGATCGACTGAACGATATTTCCTGCTACACTAGTACCTGTTAAATTTATGGGTATCGCTGCAGTACTGATACTGGAACCTGTACAGCCTTAATTTCAAGTTCTGTTAAGAATTGAGGAATATTGGGTTGATTTTAGACACTATTCCAGATAGTAAGATGATTACAGTACGTAACGTGGCCAATGTTTTTGCTTCCACTGCTTTTGCTGCCAATATTTTGCTTCTAATGTTTATGCTTCCAATGTTTTTGCTTCCTCATTTTAAATTCTAAACAGGGGTGCACTAACAATGCATCACTAATTCGCCATGCTGTGATGTAGCGTAGGATGGGTTGATACATCAACTTGCAATGTAAATTTTCTCGCTCATTGGTTTTTACTTAATTAATGCTAAATTCGCTGGTTGCCTCTCTCCTGTAATGGAGAGCATGTGGCTTTTGAGTTACTGTAGCGGCGGCTACGCCCCTTTGGTGCACTGGTAGACGCTGCAAGTTATGCTCAGTTGCGGGTTTACTTCAACATACTTCTAGACTTAAAGCGACTGTTGTTTTACGGTACTTTTAGGTTGTAGCATAGTTGTTCTAAGGCTTAATTGAGAGTCCTAGAGTTGCAGCCCATGCTAGCAGTATGATTTAAGTTAGCTACGATAATTTTTGCTGCCAATAGAAGGATAGCACAATTTAATAATCTAAAATATCCTGACTTAGATTAAAATAGAGAAGTAAGCAAGACGTTCAAAACGTAGTGGTTTTAGTTTTTTTATAAAAAAATCTCTCTCGTCGCTCACGCACGCACGCACCCCTCCCCCCCCTGGGGGGGGGGAGGCTAAACTTGACACCTAGTGAATAAACTGAGCTTTTATTTATTTTTA
>JAHWFP010110266.1:0-18907 GCA_023313725.1 Lithobius niger
TGGGCAATGCTATCAAAATGGTGAACCGGCGCCTTTAAGCTAACATTTCATATCATGGTTTGCTTTCATGTGTCAGTTTTTGAACTGCATACAAAAGCTGACATTTTATCATGCACGATTTTTATCACTCATTGAGTAACTTTTTACCCAGCATAATAATTTTTCCAGTGCACGAGTTTTATCTTTTATTGGATCACTTTTTTACCCAGCGTAATAATTTTTACCATGTATAATGAGTCTGTCATTGACTTGGTCCTTGTTATCCAGCATTTTTCATGCAAACTTTGTTACCTCCGAATTAATCATTAATTCGTCACTGAGGATGGATTAACTTTTATTACCTCATGGTTTTATTTGTTTTTGTACAGATTCAGCCATTCTCAACCTAAAGCGAGATAAGCGATTGGATGAGGACTTCAAAACCTTGATTTATTGGCGTCTTCCTGAATATGATATCATAGCTAGTCAGCCAAATGGAGCATGCGAACAACTCCCAATGGATTTAGGTAGTTAAGGTTACTGGTATCCTTTGATTCACGTGCAATTAATGAACCCTACTAATTCACTAGCCGTGAAGATTCCCAAGTTTGGCACGTAGGTCAAATTTGTCCTAACTGAAAAATGTGACACATATGATGTTTTTTTTTTGTGTCGCTCTATGTAGCAAGATTCTCTTTCCTTGCAAATAGTAGCTAGGCCTAACCTAATGCGCTTAGTGGGTCACCTGGGGCGCTGACCTTGGGCTTTGGTTGTCATTATTGTTGCTATAGTTTATATTTTGTAAAGCTACTGAGTATATCCTGCTGTTATATAATTGGCGGAGTGAGCGAGCGAAGCGAGCGAAGCGTAGCCTATAACGGACACCAAATTGCAAAACGTTAGTTGGTTGGTCCGTTGGTCTGTTGGTTGCACATTTTTAGTCTGGGTGGAGCCCAAACGAAAGATCGGATTGGAATGAAATTTGGTACAACGCTTGATACCCCAAACAGTATTGCTGAGACAAAATTTGACGTAAATCGAACCATTATTACGGGAGAAATAACAAATTTTCGAATTTATTTCTAACACTCACCATTGTAAATTTGGAATCGTGAATAGTTAAGGAATTCCGACGAAGCATACACTGTTCTGTTGGTAATCAAGTGAACTTTAAAAAAAAATAAATAAATCATCGTAGCTTCCTTACAGCTAACAATCTTTTTTGACATAACTCAACTAAATAATAATATTTGATCATAACACTTTAACCACTAGAGGAAGACAAGCAAATGGGAAAGGATTCGTTAACGACTCACATTCGTTTCATGTAAAAAAGAATGCCTGCAGGAATTCAGCCAACATGGCAACCAAAGTGGCGTTGACGCTATCAATGGGAATCTCAAATTTGAAACATCAAATCGCCACTGCAGGAGGAAACCGTTCATATAATACGACAGACACAGCAGACCATGTATTTATATCACAACACAAAACAATAATTTGGCTTCGTATTGTAATTTCAAGATTTCTAGATTGCTATGGAAACTACACTCTCCATCCCATGTTGCCAGAATAAATAGGCCTAACATCGAACCCAATAGGCCTAATTTCTCTACTGTTGTCTCTTACGAAACTAAAACGGGACTAACAATTTGGCTTAAAATTAGGATTTAGAATTATTTAAATTCTATGTTCACAGCCAAGCTAACACCGGCTGATCAACAATTGTAATAATTCCAATTTAAAAAAAAAACTAGCGTTTGGCGTTGCATTACGTGCCAGAGGTGTGCGCTTCAACATTGTCGTAGAGAGCCGCGGATGTTTCGAATCTTTTGATTGTTGTGAAGTACTATCGTTACTGGTGATTGTTTAGCTTGCAATTAAATGCTTTATTGTTAATATTTTAAATCTAGGAAAGATACTCTGCAATAAATATAAACAATGTAAGCATTATTGACGGTGGCACGTTCTTTGCCAGCTTAACCACGGCAGCACGTTCTTTGCTAGCTTAACCACGGCGGCTAACGTTGTATTTTGCAACGGCGGCGACGGCGCAAAGAGGATGCAAATAACGAAACGGATACTAAATATGGGTGCAAACGAAAGTATCTTAAAATTAATATGAAACGTAGCCTAGCTAAAATGTAAAAAACACCAGCAAAAAGCTTCAGCTCAAATGTAGCCGAATGAATATTGCCCCGAGCATTTTAAGGACCATTAGCAAACATTGCACAGCCATTATAATGAGAGGAAATACAAATTTAAAATAAATTTTTCTTCGCTCCGCGTACAATAGGCCCAAAGCCTGTTTCCTAGTTATTATCTTATATTAAATCATGTATATTAATATATAATGTAACCTTGGTTTAATTCAGGTTCAGCACACAGGTGGTGATGTCATCACCACAGGAGGGGACTGTAAGTGCTAGAGGCTCCTGGTCCCTATTATGGCTCCATCTATGAACCATTCTGGAATCAGTCCTAGTTTGGGTCTGCGAGCTAGACCCAAACTTGCAACATTTCTTAACCATAGTGCAACCCAGCCTGGTCTACTTCTAGAGCTGTCCTCTGAACCACTATTACCTCTCAACAACAAATCCCACTTGGCCTTGTGAATAAACGACTGAGTTCCAATTTTCAACCAGCTAATCAGTTTATTAGCTCTGGCCAGCGTTGCACTTGTCAGAGGCAACATTTTCTATCAGAATCACAAAATTACCCATTTGTATCCTTTGTTGATCATCTGTGACATACGTAATGTAATGAAAATATTCACTAATTGGTGCAAATTCTACATTTGCAACAAGTCTACGTTTGCACCAAGTACAAAAGGTAGATGTAACGATAACGTGTACGCATTTTGTTTACACCTGATTTTCTTTCTGGTCATTTGAGGCATGGGTCAGAAAAATAATCTGGTTTTACATATGTATCTACCATTGAAAATTATGCTCTCGGACTTTTATCGATGATTCCCCACCTACTTCCATAATGTTGAACCAAAAGTTAAGTTGACGCTGTGCACACAGTCATATCACCTTTTAAAAATTCAAGTGATAAATTTGTAAAATTGCTGTGCTTCTTTGGGAATGACGAATATACAATTTGGGAAGTGGGTGGAATTTTATTTTCAATCTTAACATGGTTTTTTTCTATTGTTGCAGCCAAAACAACACGCCTCTGCATACAGTATTTATTGAAGTTCAAAAGAAAACTTCCCTATCACGTTTTCAACATCTACTGTCCCAGCTTTTTGGTTGTCGTTTTGTCTTGGATCTCGTTTTGGCTGGACCCGGAAATGACGTCACCGCGAGTGGCTTTGGGCTTAACGCCTTTACTAACCTTGACGACGCAGTTAGCCAACATTCAGCGCAGTCTGCCACCAGTTTCGTATATTAAGGCATCGGATGTTTGGATGAGTGCTTGCATCGTTCTGGTTTTTGCTGCTTTGACTGAACTTCCTGTAGCACTTTATTTCCACAGAAAAAATAAAATTACGCAAGTGCAACCTGCAACTCCAATTGCAGTTGCAACAATGAAGGTAGGTTTGAGGCTATATTGCAAACTCTTTCCCTGTTGTGCATGTCCCGTTCATCTATCCATTGAAGTAATAATAATATAATTTACAGCATTGTTACATGCCTCGAAGTTTCAGAAAAAGCTTGTACGAGCAACGAGTAAATATATAATACTAATATTCATATATTTTTACTCATTACATATAGTTTTACATGCATATCAATATTTACAATGTCAGACAATAATAATAATAACAATAATAATAATTAAAGGCGGTATGCCACATTCTACTTGTTATTATGTGAAGGCAAACCAAGCAGTGCTACATAAAAATACAAACAATAAAATTAAAGCATGGCAAAAGCCACTAAGTCATCCTACATTAAAAGCATAAAACAGTCATTTAAAACGGATAAAAACCACCAATTTCAGCCCCTCAAAAGAGGCTGAAATGGCAGCCGAAAAGCTACGACCCACCTGCTCATTGTACTTGGACATTAATATTAATGGTAAATGTGTGAACCGAAAACGCGACAAAAATCTAGATTTGTGCCAACTGTGGATTATTCTACTATTCGTGTATAATTAGCACTTAACGCAGTGATCATAACCATTCGCATATAGCTAGAATCTTATATACAAAACAATTAAAGTATTGTATTGGCCAGCTAAGGCCGTCAGACGCTTGAGCTCTCACAGCCAATAGAGCTATCTCATTCGGCTGCGAGTCGAAATCGAAGAGTGACATCTGTCGGCATTAATTTCTGGGCGTTCCAGCAAAACAATGGCGGTCTCCGTATCGTGTTTTGGTGATGCAATAATTAAATTGTTGTATCGGACGTACGTAACGTATTCTTACCACAGTTCTTGTGTTTAGTTATTGTGTAGGTGATCTAAAAGTAAAGCATGCATGTCAAAATGGATGTAATTGCCCTTTAACATAGTCTAGGCTGAACTAAAAATATTGTAAACATAAATCCATTCTATCCTAGGTAAGGATATGTCGTAAACATTCGATGGCATCATAATTTTTATAACTGCCATGTCAGTACAAATTTTTTTTTTTAATTCATCGTAAGAAACATCAATTGCTTCGGTTACCATATGTTGACTTGGCTTACATATCAACACTGTTCTTATAATTTTTTATGATTATTTTTACAGAAAAACTACTTCTACTCGGCCAACAAACCCCCGATGGTAAACAGAAACGCATCCTTTTCTGGAAAGAAGTCTCATGGAGGAAAACTGAATGTAATAGATAAAACATCCAGAAAAGCTTTTCCTATTGTTTTCCTTACCTTTAATTTTATTTACTGGGCCTATTATTTGGCGTACGCTTCTCGCCTCCACTAAACTCTACAAATTGTTTACAAAATTATGGAGGAATATCATCTCTGCTGAGCAGCACCAGCTTGCCTTCATATAATTATTATGATATTTGGACAGTGAATGCTTGGGAAAATATCATTGACACTGATTTTTACGTTCTCATTTGAATTCACTGGATTTGATGGTGACTTCTGTTGACAATGCAATGAAAGCAAGAAGGAATTCGTGCAGTCACAATGCAATTTCAAGAAATCGATTCATTTTTCATTTCGTTCTCAACTTTCTTCCTTTTAATATTAATGGTTTCCAAGCAAACCATGAACTATTTGTTTCCACTATCCGCAAGCATCAACATTCGCCTGTTGAAGGATTGCATAGTCGGATTGCCAAGGTAAGATTAAGTTCACTTTGGTTGCTGATTAATCGAAAATGAAACCAAACATTATAATATTGGAAATCATACATTAGAATAACGAATTACAATATTCAAAACTTAAAAGTTTAGTCATAGAATTTTCCAACATTCACCCTTCTCTGTGTCACTAAAACGGTTGAACAGGCTTCAGAAAAAGCTTACGGACGAAAAAGAAATAAAACTCCAGAAGAAAGCTAAAAGAAAAAAAAAGCGAAAAAGCTGATGAAAAAAGCCAAAGGGGAGAAATGCCATGAAAAATAGCTGATGAGTGGATTAAATCTGAAAGAAAAAAAGAGCAGAATGGGGGGGGGGGGATGTTTCACTGTTTCTGTGCCAGCCAGCCTCGAAGTTTCCCCGTTTGAACCCCAAACATTGCACCACTTTTACTACGGTGTTCTTTTTCTGAATGTCTAGGACAAAATTTAGCTGGTTCGTCTATAACAATGCGTTAGTAAGATAAATGTACGGCTCCAGTGAATCTAGACACACGCTAGTCTAGTGTGTCGCGCCAAGATAGGCAACAATCATTACAACAAACATCGCATCTATTCAATTGTCGAGGTTGTAAACCATTGTAGCGCGACGCTATAGCGTCAGTGTCTAATATCCTGAAGCAGAGTTGGTAACATTTCGGGTACTTGGATAAAAATAATAATGCGATACAAAAGCTTAAATTGTGTTGAAATCAAGAGCAATAACCCACCCGACAAAAATTAGCTCGTCTAGGAATACCAGCTAAGTTGCTTTTAATGCAAAATTTGACCCTCAATAACGTTGCAAATGTGTAACTAGCTACTACTAGCCGCTCATCCCCATGTTAATTTCCATTAGGTGATTATTCATCGAAAGCGAGATAACGGCAAGGCTTCCAGCTATGAAATTGGACGAATGGCTGCAGTACGATACGAACTGCGTACCTTTTATGGTTTGGAGCCTAGGGGTGTAACGGGGATGGCGTGGGATGGCGCGTAAGTACGAAAATATTATTTGGCCATTGTTAGAGTTGTCGGCATCGTCTCTCATTGGACGACCAAGATTCGGGCAATAACAACGTGTATACTGACGTGCGTACCTACATACACACAAGTGTAGCACGATAAATCTACACAACGTTGCAAAGAAATTGTATGCACGTCCAATTCACGAAAAATAAACCAAGTATAAAAACAAAGCAAAATAAACAAAGCCAAAAACTGGTGAACAGGCCGCGAAGTTGAGAGTGGTTCGGCCCTTCAAAGGAGTGATATCAACACACCAAAACTAACGAAATAAAACAAATTACAACAAAATTAAACCAAACCACAAACCAATAAAGAGGTGACTAAGCTGAGAATGGTTCGGCCTCTAGCAGAAGGTAGTAAGCAAAGTGTTGAAAACCAAGTTCTTGTTGACGTGCCACTTTATTACACATCTGTACGGTAGTGGAATTGAGTCTAATACAGAATTTAAACAAAAGGACTGATATCGTATCAAAAACCAAAACTGGTAAAAGGGGCCGCCAAGTTCCGAATGGTTCGGCCCTTCAAATTAGTGATATCAACACACCAAAACATTCGCCAACTTAATCGCACCAAATAATACTTTGGACGTTAAATAAAAACTGGAACATTGCTACTGAAAGTACTGAAAGTACTGAAAGTAGCAATGTTCTAGTTTTCATTTAACCTTCGAACTATTAAGCAGTGCGATTAACTTGGCGAATGTTTTGGTGTGTTGATATCACTCCTTTGAAGCCAACTTAATCGCACCAAATAATTCTTTGGACGTTAAATGAAAACTTGAACATTGCTACCGAAAGTAGTAATGTTTTACTTTTCATTTAACCTTCGAACTATTAAGCAGTGCGATTAACTTGGCGAATGCTTTGAAAGGCCGAACCATTCAGAACTTGGCGGCCCCTTTTACCAGTTTTGGTTTTTGATACGATTTAGTTAACAAACAACACTCTTACTATCTTTTTCACCCTTAATTGGGCACAACAACTAATGGCGATTTTTTTTTAAAGTAGGGACTTAGGCAGTCACGCGATTCGAACCGTCGTTCTGTTGGTTAGGAGGCGAGGACGCTAACCACTAGGCTGTTGCTGCACACTTTGCTTAGGGTCCTCGGGGACCGTTCACAAAGCTGGCGACGTGTGTTGGGACGCGTGTTTTTGCCTGTTTGCAGTACGTATCCCGTAGGATACAACGCCAGATTAAGTGTTAGACAGAAATAAGAAAAAATTTCACTAATACAATTTTGTATCGGAATTCATTAACCCAACTGATCATTCTTTTTTAATTGGATGGAGTGAGTTGAAGGGAGTTATGGAAGAATTTGGTAATGTCGTCAATTCATTTTCTCTATTGACAGCACATTGGTTCATGGCTTTTTACTGCTCTTTCAAGAAGGGAGGGTGAGAATGCAAATGACCAAACCTTAGAATCCAATTTTAGCACTCATATGACCATCTTGTTGCAGTAAACAAAACGGTACAATTCCAGATATAAAAAAACAGTCTTCAGCGAACCTTTAGTCCTCTGAATGTATAAAATTAACTTCGGATTGCTCCAGGTCACTGTGCCCACCGAAGTCCCTTTCACCTATTTAATACGCTTTTAGTTCAAAATTGTATTTGTTCTCGTTTTTATCTTCCATCCTACGATTTTGTAGCACTTGTACTTTTACTTGTACAAGTACAAGTGCAAGTGCTACTACTTGCACTTGTACCCAGATGGTTGTTGCATGTTTTTCTTGTAGTAATTAAAGACGGAAAGTAACAGGCTGAACAAGAGTTAAATAAATACAGATGCAAACCTATTTACGTTCCCATTTGGACTTATATGTCAGACTGCCTGAACGGCGACACGAAACCACGACCTTTAAAACCAAAGGCCGAGGTCCTACCGCTGGGCCTTACTGACACGGCCAATTTTTGGCTGTTTCAGTACGGCTTAGCGGTAGGCCCTCAGCCTTTGGTTTCAAAGGTTGTGGGTTAGATTCCACGCTCAGGCTGTCTGACATACAAGTCCAAAAGGCAACATAAACAGGTTTGCATCTGTATTTATTTGTTCTTGTAGTTTTAAGTGACTTAAATTTTAGGGGAGTGGGATAATCATCTAACTGGAAAATCGCATACGTATACCGTATAACAGTATAATGGAAAGTCGTCTAACAGGAAATTCGTATAATGGAAAATCGTCTAACTGGAAATTCGTATAATGGAAAATCGTCTAACAGGAAATTCGTATAATGGAAAATCGTGTAATGTCCCTGCCTCACTCGTGCTGCCGCTCTCGCTGCGTCTATACATATAACATCAGAAACCGCAGTTAGACTTTTACCCAGTTAGACGTTTATCCATTATACGATTATCCATTATACGATAATCCGTTTAGATGATTTTCCATTATACGATATTCCGTTTAGACGGTTTTCCAGATTTTTTATTTATACAGATCTTAGACAATTATCCCATTAGACGATTTTCCAATTAGACGTTCGTCCGACGCCCCAAATTTTAAGTGACTCTTTTCATAATGAGGCCACACTTGGACCGAAACATTGCTTGTTAATGCATGTTTGTTTGTTTTGCTCGACTGCACGTGAAAGTGCATTCACTACTGGGTAAAAAATAGACAATGTTCGACATGTTGCCGTTTAAATGGCAGCTTGTCCTAATTCTAACAACATGTCTTAATTGTTGCATGATAAATTTACTGAGTATTTTGTTCTTTCTAGGTGTTCTGTGTTTATCCTAATTACACTAGCCTACAGTGATTCAGCTAAACGCCTGTTTTAGTTTTGTTACAACCGAACAGGAACTTGTTCCCTTTTACAAGAAAATACATTGGAAACCTGCAATTCTCAGAAAACAATACTCTTCAACCATCAACTGCGACTTTTCAAACAGTGTTTTCTAATTACGCACAACTGAAAGAACAGTGAGTTGTTTAATGATGACCCATCATAGGCCAACGAACCCTACTCGACCTTTATTAGTCAAGTTTAATTGGCAAGAAACCTATACGATTAAAATAAGTTAAACTGCTACAGGTTGTAGTTAAGAAGTATCAAGTCGATGCAAGGAAGCCTTAGTAGTGGTGCATCAGTTTGAGGCAATTAGCATATTTCCTTCGCTTGTAAATGCTTTCATTGCTAAAGATGCTTCACACTACAGTTGCATATCTTGCTGCTCAGAAATTTGTGTAGGTTTTTGGTGTGCTGACAGTGTTGGCACTGAACTATAATATTTGCAGCAAAGGCTTTCACGTGTCATAGCTGGTCAACAGTAAAAATGGTATGAGAGGACTGTAAGTATGGACTTTGTTGAGGTTAAAAACTTTGTCAGACCTACTGTGATAATGAGCCATGTGATAGGTTGCAGTTTTGGATTTAATACAAATGAGACCATAAGATTTGCCAAACAATAGCGACTTTGGTAAATCTTTGTTTTGATACACACAATAACGCTTCCATTTTAATATTTTTTGCTTTGTCAGGAACATTTTGCACCTTCTGCATTGATGTAAAATTATTTTAATGACGAATTTCATGTCTTTCCATGTGTTACTAACTATTCCTTCTATTACAAAATAAATTGATATGGCGACATGCTTCTTAGAATCTGTTCAACTATGGTTGAGACGTAAGCCACAACATGACGTTAATGAGTGTTGTTTGACAAACTAAAAACTTCGTAGCAGTTAAGTCACTAGTGCTTGGAGGATGGTAGACGGTGGAAACTACGGACAGTTTTGTAAGCTGCATTGGTGTCAAAAGGAACGTGTAATTGTTCATGGACGTTTCAATGCCCCGTTTCAAAAGTAGCAAACACAGTGCTTATGCTTTGGTTTTCTTTATTCCACAGGAATATTCTATTGTAAAAGCCATCCAATAGGGATCGTACCATTACTCGATCATAATATAGCATCCGAGATAGAGTGTGAGCTTTTATTTGTGAAAGTTACGCGGTTAATTCATGTAGTCGAGGCGTGAGTCGGCCACCTTCTGAACAATAAAACCCGGCTGTGCGTAGACTTGTAAACATCTGATGCTGGATAAAGTAAAACCTGGTGAGCCAGATTTTATCTTTGGTATATACATATGTATATATATGTAGCCTACAATTGGTTTACTGATGCCAAAATATATATATTGGCAGCAGTAAACCAATTGTAGGCTACATAATCATCATAATAGAATGTCACTCCATGCTGATATGGTATCCTAGTTTGATTAATAATTAGAAAACATGCATAAACTATTAAACTTGTTTTGGAGACAATGACCCTGATCACTAAGCCGCAAAGGCTAACTTGGCTCAGGATCTACGGCACCCCTCATGAAGCTACAGGCGTACCTAAGGACATAATTTTTTCCCATCTTGTAGCTTTTACTCATTTGGTTACTCCTGGAGTGAAGAGGTTAATCCGAAAAACAAAAAACATTACTGCTCGACTAGAGCCGGTAGCCCAAATTTGTCCCCGGTAAGTTAATAAGTAGGATGTACTAGTTTCACATCTCTGTTGGGGTAGTTGTCTTGTCTTTCTTTCTGCTAATTGGTGTGTCCTGTATTCACATAAGGCCAGTTCTGAATATCTGTTTTGTTAACAAGTCAAACAAACAAAAGAGGATTGTAAAAACAGCTTACTCTGAGGTAACTACCAAGCTTCAACCAGTATGAGTCCTTGAATGACTGAAATGCATTCATGTGGGCATTTATTAGATATGTATGTCAAGAAAACGTTTTTGCTTCGACGTTCCATTTGGAAGAGCGGTTTCGATTGGTTTTTGGAAACACATACATTTTGATTTTCTGACGGTTATGGGTTGTGTGTTATCATTGACAGCCGATTTACCACGGCATTATGGTTTATATAACGAGTGTCCCACCATTCAAATACAACAAAAATAGGCCTTATTTACCATTTTGTGAAGTGCAGTGGGGAATATCTCGTATTCAAACTGTGGAGATAATACCCTCCTAAAAGCAAAAGTATCAAACTGTGAAGCATAATTATTGCCGTTTGTCTATTCTTTGCAGCCATTCACATTTAGCTCAAAATTCGAAATAAATTCTCCTGTTCTAATACTTCTTATGATAAATGAATGAATGACTTTCCTTGAAGGTGCTACCCTTTATCTAAGGAAGACAAAAAAATGCTTTACTGCTATTAGGGGTTTATTAGGACATTTGTCCGTCTTTCAGTCACACAGTTAGTATTCACATCGTTAAGTTCTAATTCAGAATACTCTTCTGCCATCCCTATAATAAAGATTATATATACAAAATAAATGCCGCAGCGTAAAGTATAGGATGCACGGTTACATTCCCCACCCCCCTTCCTCCAAAAAAAGAAAAGAAAGAATAATGCAGATGTGGCACCATCATAAATTTCAAGTGATAAATGTTACTTGATGTTTGGACAATTTGTGTTATTGGCACCATGCAGACTCTTGTTTCAGAGAAATTGGGGAGGGGGATTGAGGCTTAATGGCGCGTCGACAACTTCAGAGAAATTGTGGATTTGTTTTGGGAGAAAAGGGAGCCTTACGTCATGCACTTTAGGCATTTACCTTTTTTATGCACTGATGTTACTGATTTATGTGTTGTGAACCTATTTCTTTTTTTCAAGCCAAAAATGCAACAAAAGTGATGAAAGCAATTTAATATACTGTTTAGGTTTAAGAGCCACCAATAATGAATGTGGTCAATGTCATTGAGTCCCTATGGTTACACCCACTGAGGAGTCAGCGATGGACCACACGTCACTGAGCCAAGTGGGCCGCTGGAGGCTGACGTGTAGGTCCATAGGGAATGGGTAGTGGGTAATATTACTGCTGATGTCGTATGGAGTTAGATCCTCGGTAGATCTGAGCACGTAAGTGGGGTTGGAGGCAGGGTTGTCAGAAATTGACAGGTAAAATTGGAAAGTTCATAGGTCGGAAGAATAAAGCCGGTGCCTAGATGTCTCTTCCCAGGTGAAGGTCAAGTTGAGTATCGTCCATATTGAATTAATTTATTCTCACAATTGCCAGGAGATAGTGATCACAAAATCGGTGAAGATGGTGCTGAAAATGGTGGTGCACCAGAGGGACTGGGGAAGAGGATGATGATTGGTGTGGCTTCTTCTGGTAATGATGCAGGGAGCTAATAATAAGCCGGATCTAGCCAGTTACAACGTGGTATGCAGTGGTTGGGACAACAGATTTGGTTGGTACTGTTGACGTGGTTTAACTATGTTTTTTTTTTGTGGATTGCCTGTGCCTGGGGTAAGTTTGTGATTATTGTCTTTTTAGCTTTACTTTTTGTTAATCGTAATTTACTATACAGGGTCCCAAAAGTTCCAGTCCAGCCTCATCACTTTTTAAGGGGTTGACAGAAACTAGTGAAACTCTGGCAATGTATGTTTGGTTAAAGGATCTACCATTTTCTACAACTGGCATTATGCGTTGGCGCCTTGGGGGGCCCCAGGGGCCCCAACTCAAAAATTTCCAATGGAATGGGGGGTAGAGGAATACCTTACTTGAAAGTCTTCATTAGGCGAGTAAATTGCCACAACGATTGCTTCGATACAATGAGCCCATCCAAAATGGCACCCGGTAAAACATCAGGAATTTCCTCTGCATCCCTATGTCTTACTCAGGCCAAAGACGTCGTAAAGTGACGTAGGTGGCAGCAAAATGCTTCGTTCAACATAATTAGATTACACCCACGTCTTTTCGGTTTGAAGTCCAGAACGTGGGCCTCAGTATCCCCCTCACCGTTCCCGGGGGTGGGGAGGGGGAGGGGTTCACCGAGGCCCACACTCTGGGCTTCAAACCGTAAGAGGCGTTGTAGGTGTGATCCAACTAAATTGAACGAAGCATTTTGCTGCCACCTACGTCCCTTTACGACGTCTTTGGCCTGAGTAACACATAGGGATGCAGAGGAAATTCCTAATGTTTGACCGACTGCTATTTAGGATGAGCTCATTGTGTTGAAGCAATCGTTGCGGCACTTTTCTCTCCTAATGAAGACCCTTCAAATAAAGTATTCCTCTACCCTACATTCCATTGGAAATTTATGAGTTCCCCCTCCCCCAAGAGGGGCAGGGGTAATACCAGTTGTACAAAAAGGTAGATTCTTTAACCAAACATGCATTGCCCGAGTTTCACTAGTTTCTTTCAACCCCTTAAAAAGGTATGAGGCTGGACTGGGACTTTTAGGACACCCTGTATAAATATGATGCGTAATCATGCGAGCCCTGAGCTCTGTATAACATAAAATATCAAAATTACACCATGCAATCTAACTTTCTCATGTATGGTCAGTCCAGTGCGGTTACAACTTCATCAGAAGGAAGCAGTAAAATTTTTTCTTTTAATAACTTTGTTGTAGCCCAAGTCATCTGGTGCATAGTCTCCTGTAGATGAACCGGATGAATTTTTAACTGTACCAGATTTTTAAAAGGAACAGAATCTAGTAAGGGAAGTGGAAACCCGGGAATTCGAACCGGGAATTCTCTCACCATCGCAGGGAGACGAATATCAGAGTCTTGAATTGAACATGGTTCATACCTGTAGCAGGCTGGTAGTTGATCCCTCTACCCTGGCTGGCAGTGTCTAACAGGAACTTTCCATTATCCGCAGTCGTTACCAACCAGCTCCGCTTCTTATGCAACCAGACTGAGTTCTTCCATAGTTTAAAGGTTAATAATAACTGGCGGAGTCACTCACTTCACTCGCTCATTCCACGTCATCTCGCTGCACTCGAGGAGATTTCTTGCAACACTCATGATACAAACAGACCTTCCACATAAAAAACGATCAAGCAAATTATAAGAGTGTAGTATGCGATATCGGTTATCTCGAGAGAAGGTCAATATTATTTTTTTACGTCCAAGGAGTCAAGAAAAAGATCAAGCAATTTATCAAAAAAGTGCTGTTTCTGATGACAAACGCTGATTTTCGTTCGCTTCGCTCATAGAATCAGTGCAAACATTAACTCAGAAACGTGACTGAATCAATGTAACCACCAAGAACCGCACATCACTTGTAATTTGTGTTAGTATACACTTTATATGGGTTTTCTTGTTTTACTTAAGTTAAGAATATTGTTCTTTACGTCCTGCTCAGTACAGATTTTTTCGTGGGCGTCTTATCACTTCACTTTCTAGTGATGCCTCACTTGGAGAAACATCTGCAGAACGTCATATGTAATCTCCTACGAAGGTGAGAGATGAAAGATTGATAGAGCAAAGTGAGATACCACATTGAAAAGGTTTACTTTACGCGAAAATCGCTCGCTTTGCTCGTTCAATCCATGCACCTCAGTGCTTCAGAAACACGAATGTTTGACACCGTTTTAAAACGAAATCTATTGTTTTGATTTTTCCATGCAATCACGTCAGTTAAAACAAAACCAATTTTAAGATGTATATGTGGTGTGTTGCAAATACGTCGTCCTTTTAGGTCATTTTTTCCGTGCATCCTTCTCCAGATCATTTCACCTCGCTCGAGGAGGTTTTCGTGAACAAACTGTGACGTTATTTTTTCAGGGTTTTTCGCGTTTTTGGTTCCGGAGGAGTAGAGGTACAAACAAACAAACACACACGCACGCTATACGTCCTTAATGATGTAGATAATAAACAATCCGAATCTAGGAAAAACGCCCACGACAAAATACCCCAATCAACTTGCCTCCAGAAAAAAAAAACCAAGGTTCATACGCTAAAACGGAAAATACGTTAAAAATATGTCTCCATTAGGCGTATATTGTAATTTGTATAATTACCAATCTCTCCATTTACAGTTCACATGCTTAGCTTCTTTTTTTCCTTAAATGTTTGTGCAAAAAAAAAAAAGGAAATCGCACTATTCTCGACTGTCTTCGTGGAATTGATCAGTTTTAATTTCACAAAGTTTTTTAGAATAATAAATGGTTTTTAAGCAACTCAAACGTAAACAGCGAGTAATACAAGAGAAAATTCGCTAGAGGAAAGATAAAACAGAAGCTAAACTGTACAAACTGATTCGTGGCCAATAGACGGAAATAAAGAGTTCGACAGACGAATCAGCACAAAATATGACAGGAAAATGATAAAGATGCACAAAGTGTATGTTTTAAGTTGCGCTAAAATGGTTTAAGCAGTGCTTATCAAGCTTTTATCGCATGGAGGCTTTAAAATATTCCAAAAGTGAGAGACACAAGAGAAAATTGAGAAAAAAGTCCTAAAATTTCGGAAACAACCGAAGCATACACTGTGATACGATCTTGCTTGAAGTTTCAACTCTGCAAGATGATCTTGCTTGAGGTTTTAATAATTTAAATTAGACCCGTGGTTTTTGGCTCATTTCTTTTAGGATTAATAGATTTCCCAAATCTCATTCTCCAGACCTGTATTTTTGTATTTATCAGATATCTTCACTTTTGATTCAAGTGATTTGTGATTTAGTGATGTTGCCAGGCAGATTAGACTTTGAATTTGTTTTTAGCACCCTGAAAGTGCACTGAATGGTTCAGCTACGCCACTGCAAACCATCATCGTCAATCTTTAAAATCACTCTAACATCGACTATCCTCACACAATGGCTTAATCTCATTTTTTTTTTAAGTTTTTTTTAAAAACGAATACTATGTAAATCAAATGCAAATAGACAGAAAGTAATAAAAGTAAATATTAACTAGAGGAATCCCCGGCCGTTATTGTTTTCAGGGGCCTTTTGTTGAGGGCGTTCTTTCTGTTGGTGGTTTATCTGGATACAGCACCATCTGCTTAGCATGACGCAGCAGTGATGAATCATCAAAGGAATCAGTTATGAGTCATCAGCTTCAAACATTTTCTATCCTGCATGCTATATAAACAGGGAGTTAGAAGGCAGTCAAATGATTTTTTACTTTGTAACTTATTTCCTTATATTTGTTTTAAAAAAAACATAATGACCTTGACAGTGAAACTGAAGAATATCCACAACAAACCAAAAGGAAGATAGTCAAGGCTTGACAAAAAATTTGACCCACCTAAAAAAAAAACAAGATTTTTCATAGTTGCATTGTACACCTTAAAATTGGTGTAAAGCTTTACATGCATGAAAAATGTAATGTGGCTTTTCTGAAAAGAGAGAATATCCGTTTTCCAAAAAAGCCAATAAAAATACTTTAATGGTATTTGAAGCTAATTGTCTATGCCTCATTTGTCTATTTATCTTATATAATTTTCGTTCTAATCACTAAATTAAGTTTGAATTCTGTGTGCTCTTGTGTGTTAAAATGAAAGTAAGCTTTTCTGAACCGGAAGGTGTAGGTTTTATTTATTCCAACAAGGCCAATAAAAACAACAAAAAACAAATTGAATGTTCAATTCAGTGATATTAGTATTAGGCATTTCTGAGGGTGTGGTTACCCTATCTCCAACAAAGCCAAAAACTATACTGCCATTGTTTGTGCCTAATACTGTACTTACAGTATTATTTATCATAAATGTTGAATTTGAACTGCTCCTACGATATTCCGAATTAATTAAAATTAATAAATATAACATCTGTACTGAACTTTGTAGATGTGATTTTACGAAATTGCTACTTTATGCGAACTATGGCCCTTTGTCTAATATCGAGAACTTTGTGGTTGAATCTCCCATAAACTTCGAATTAAAACTTCTCCTGTGCCATGCCTAATCCAGGTTCAGGAATTCCTTACACATTTTATGAAGTACTCGGAAGGTAACCTCCAAGTGTACATATAATGTCCTTAACACTGGCGATAGCCAGTGTTAGTAAGGGTCGACCTAGGATCTCTGTGTTAAACTTTCAACTTTGAGAGCTTATAACTCCAACAAAAGTAAACATCTTTAAACCATATTTGGAATCTAGCCTTGACTAGTCAAGGCCTGTCTGCAGTCCAAAAATTGTGAAATTCGGGCGAGCTTGTACAGAGAGGGTCCAAATAGACAACTTCTTGTTCTTGGTCTTGTTCTGTGGATGTACCTTTCGTTTGTCTTCTCTACAGGTTAAACCATTTATCCTATGAAGCTGGTTCTTAGTTCAATTTACAGGTATTGCTCTATACTTGGGGCCCTTTTCATAAGACGTTTTCTAATTGGTCAAGTGGTTCAGGGGTTGTGGAGCTCTAAACGACCAAATTGATTGTTTTACATTGTTTTAAACTTTGTTATTATGCAACAATGCCAATTAGCAAACACCAGCTGCAAGACTGAAGATTAAAGGATTTGCTTCTAATATTAACACTGGTGATAGCCAGTGTTAGTAAGACTCAGTCTAGGGTCTGTTTGTTAAACTCTCAATTTTTACCGTCAACTGCACTGTTTTACAGTTTAGCTGCAATTCTAAAAGTAACACGAATTAATAAACAAAAACGGAACGTTAAATGTTTAGAGTAAGGGTCTAAAAGTCAAAACCTAGAAGGAACACGGACTAGCTTTGACAGCAAGGGTCTAAGTGGAAAAAAATTTTTAAGAGGCTGGTAAGCATTAGACACTTACTACCCGGTGGTCAGAAATAAATACATTTTGACGAAAAACTGGAAATCCTCCTACAATGACCCATGTGATGGTCCAGTGGTGGTACGGTATTCGTTTGCTGCTTTGCTTTAAGTTGAAAATTATTTTTCGATTTAGTAACATGGCAGGGTATTTGCAGCGGAGAGCATTACTGGTTATCCTCTACCGTAAATCTACGAAATATAATAAAAAATTATAAAGCATTAAAAGACAAAATGCCAAACATTACAAAAATATTATGTTCTTAAAGTTCCATAACAATATTCTAAGAACAAAGAAAACCTGCTACAACCGTTCATACACACGTTCAGTCCGAATAGACTAGAACTAAGCTAACCACCGGGTAGTAAGGAGGGTCTAATGCTTACCAGCCTCTTACACAATTTTCCACCTAGACCCTTACTGTCAAAGCTTGTCCGTGTTCCTTCTAGGTTTTGACTTTTAGACCCTTACTCTAAACATTTAACATTCCGTTTTTGTTTATTAACATAATTCTGCATGACCTTATAAACTGTTGTCTTTTTACTGTGTCTATCATCTTCTCTGCTCTCTACACCTACACATCTACATTATCCACATCCTCAAAAATTACTCACTTTTATTCAACGTTAATGCTTACAGGTTTTTGCCTCCAGGTTGGCTATCCAGTATGACTCAGTTTTGCAACGTTAGTTCGAACGTACGTAAAGGTCGTAAATGCTTTTATTTTATTATTTTTACCACGTACGTGGCGGTTTTGTAACAATTGCTCAAACGTATTTAAATGTAGCAAAAGCTACACAGGTGTAGGCTGATAGAAAATAGAGAGCATGTTCTTTTAAGACTTATCTGAATCCAATTATGGGGAAGCGTAATATCTCAATTTCATTCTCAACACCATCATGTCACTTCGCTGTTATCTTCATCAGAATTTTGCTAAGTATTCGTTACTATGCTACATACTTTCTTCAAATATGATTAAGTTTTCTTCAATCTATATTCTTTAGTGATGTCCTTGCGATGTAGAGCAAAGCGACTTATCATTCTGTCTCGTGCCTATCTGTATATTTCTGTATGTCCGTGAACCTGTCTCTCTGTATCCACCATAACTTTTGAACCATTTGTCCGACTCATTTAAAATGTTCCACATGTTTTCTGTGCCCTACTTGTGAATTCAACTTCATGAAGTTGAATTCACAAG